>KK114511.1:70001-171166 GCA_000611955.2 Stegodyphus mimosarum | reverse complement strand
TACGCTTCTGGTAGCAGCCAAGGCTTCGAAGAAGTCAGGGCTATTGTTAAAATTCCAAACTGGGGTAGTATGATACTCTGGTCTTTAAATTCAAAAACCGGACATTTTTGACTCTTATAAAGTTATAGACTGGAATAAATTCGCAAGCTACATTAACGCGCACCCGCCTCCCAATGATTCGCTCAAAACAGAAAATATTGATGAAGCAATTTTGAACTTAAAGAGTAGTATCCATAATGCTTATAACAATTCTAAGTCAGAAGTCAATAGCAAACATTATCTTTTGAAAATCCCACATGACATTAAAAGAGTCATCCAATCAAGAAACCGGTTACGGAAAATTTACACATATTCATGTGACCCAGCGATAAAATCAGAAATCAATAAATTAAACAGAACAATGAAACAAATGATCGACGAACACAGAATCAAACATTTTAACAACAAAATTGATAATCTAAATACTGAAGACGGAGAGTTCTGGAAATACGTTAGAAATCTTAAGGCAAACAAAACCAGCAGCAAGCTCCTTAAGGATGACACAGGCTTCATTTACAGCAATGAAGATAAATCAAAAGCTTTTGCTACACATTTTGCAAAACAATTCACACCTAACAGTTTTCTCTCTGATACCAATTTTATCCGTCACATCAATAGCTTTGTAGAAAATTGGTTATGCCCACCTAGTGCCACTAATCTCCCCACCTTCACCTTCCCTGAGGAAGTAAAAACAATTATCTCTAAGCTCCATAAAAGGAAAACGCCTGGCAAGGATAACATTTCAAATCTTATGATAAAAAATCTTCCAAGAAATATTGTTAGCATAATCTGTGGTATTTATACCGCCTGCTTGTACCTGAGTTACTTCCCTTCGGAGTGGAAACAAACATTTGTCATCCTGATTCCCAAACCCGGGAAAGACAACTCACGAGTGGATGGCTTCAGGCCAATCAGTTTGCTCCCAACGTTGGGGACGATACTGGAGAGGATTATTTACAAACGCATGCATCCAGGACTAAAATCTCTTCCTAACCAGCAGTTTGGATTTCGCAGTGGGCTTTCCCCCACTATGCAGTTAGTTCGCATTGTGGAATTCATGAGTGCTGCGATTCACAAACACCAAACAACTGCTTTTTTTATGCTAGACGTGGCAAAAGCCTTTGACCGTGTCTGGCATAATGGCTTAATTTATAAGCTTATTTCTCTCGATCTCTCCAGAGAGATGATCCTCATTTCATGCTCCTTTCTTACCAACAGAGCTTTCAGTGTCAGGCAGGGCGACCACCAGTCTGATACTACCAGCATTAAAACGGTGTGCCTCAGGTTCAATCCTTGGCCTGATTCTCTATCTTATTTACGTAATGGATTTCCCGATGTTCGACGATAATCCAAATTGCATCACCGCTTGCTATGCGGATGATACAGCGATTCTTTCCAGCTCACTCAATCCCGTACATGCCATTAACCGGATTCAATCCCGTATCCACGAGATAGACTATTGGTGCCGCAAATGGAGGACTTGTATTAATGGCTCCAAGTCTAAACTACTCCTCGTTGGACGTCTCAAAATTTCTTCCATTAAGGAAATTTTTATAAATAAATTCTTTACTTATTCCCAGACGTTTATTTCAGTGTATTTTTAATGCATTTGTTTGGTACTTTTACTGCATAAAATTCAGTTCATTCAGTAACATATAAAAGCTGCTGAATGTCAGATAAGTGAAAATTCCGGATTGTTAAATGTCTAAAAAGTGCAACTCACTGTAGGAAAGCAAAATAAATGACAGCCTGCTTGACTAGAATTATAAATGCCATCTTATTTACTATTCAAACTTGAACAGCAAACGAAGAACTCAAACTACATATCATGCCACATACATAATATACATTTAACAGGAATAGTTATACTACGCTACAACGAATAACAAATCTTCCAGGTGGATCACAACTGTTGTGAACAATTGGATCACACAAGAATGTAAGGAATTATTGACCGAAGTAAAATTATCTTGAGAGAAAAAATAATTAGGGAGAATAATTAAATAAAGATATTAGCATTGCATTTTATATTGACTTCGTCTTAGTGCATTCCTATTATCATTACCTATTCATAAAGTAACATAATCGGAATCAACAGAAATCGAATTATTTGTAATTTTACGTATTTGTTGCTCTGACGATAAGCCTCTGTGGACAGTTCGAAATCTATCTAATTCTTAATACGTAATATCAGAAATTAAATTAGCGATTAAAGAAAGGTGCACTGCGTGATTTCTACTCCCAGTTCCATTTGTGTTAAAAAATTGAAATATATTTATTCAAAACTAATCGCATTTCAGATGCCAGAGGATAGCAAGTACCTCGCGAGCTGCAGTTAAGGTGTTGGAGAGGCGCAGTTTGGCTATGTCTGTAATAGACCCAGGTTTACGAAATTTGTTACATAGGTGCTTCTAGACAAGAGCCAGTGCACCTCCAAGCCATTTTTTTGAAATTCGAATGAGGTTGGACGTTTCTCGAGAGAAAACAATAGGAAGTTGGTTAATTTATTTATTAGGATAATTAATGTGGAAAATCAGAACCGCCAGCGAGGTGACGTCATCTGCCGCCAGCCCAGCGCAGCGCAAAACAGCTCAGACGAGTTCTAAACGTGGACGAGAACAGAGGTGTTCTCTGTAAGCCTTCCAGGAAGTTTGAGGAGGGATGATGTCCCAGTGGTGTTATAGAACCCATCAGCATTTGTGAATCCTGACCTTGTTCCTGAGATTCGACAAGATAAGGCAAGCTGTGAATTGTTGATTATTACAAAAACAATTCATGGACTATTCTTAGTCGTGGGGTTACCGTTACCTTTAGTTATGTCAATTTATTATGCTATATTATCATCCCATCTTTTATCATCTTTCATTCATACTAGTAGTTTCATAATAAATTTACTTTATACTTATCTCGTCGTGCTCTTGATGCTGTAATCCTACAATTTATGGCCCCCAACAGTGGCGCGAATCAACCACGAACCTAACGGAGTGTTCTGAGTGAACTGCAATTGTTCGACTACAAGTGCTCTAGTCATTATTAATTCAATTGAACTGTGAATTTCGACTTCTAAGTGTTACGAACTTATTCGAATTTTGGATTACTATTTCATGGTGTTTGGATTACCAGTTCGTTCATCTGTCGGGTGAGTAGAAAACTTTCTTTTCAATGTGAAGTTAGTTGAAATTCCAGAATTGGAAGCAGCTTTAAAGAACAATAAAACTTCTGAAATCAAAACTTTGCATAAACTTATTTTTAACACTGAAGTCGACAGAAACAATAGGAAAAGATCACGTGAATTTCCTGACTTTACATTTAAACCAGATTCTGAAGAATTTAACAAGAAAGTAGATACAGTACAGAATGACTTTTCTTTAAATGAGTTAATTAAAGTTTGTAATGTACTATGCATAAATTCAGAGGGTTCGAAAACGGAAGTAGTGACCCGAATTGTCTCTTTTCTATGTGATTTATCTGTATTGTTGAAAATATTTTGCATGAAGAATATAGTGATATTGAAGACGAAACTGTTAATAGAATTTCTAAAGTAATGCTTGATGATAATCAAAGAGACAATCCTGGTTTTAACGCGTCTCAAGTAAATAGCAGTGTGCAGCTTCCAGTTCAAGATTATTTTAAGCCTCATATTAGTTTTTCGGATATTGAAAGTATTGTTAATCTCTTTTCTGGTAATGCATATGAAAATGTTAATAAATGGATTGATGAATTTGAAGATGTTATAAATTCTTTAAAATTAAGTGATTTGCATAAATTAGTTTTCGCTAAAAGGTCATTAAAAGGTAAAGCGAAAATATTCAAAGTGAACCTAAAATAAATGACTGGTGTAAGTTAAAAAATCTTTTGAAATCTGAATTTGGTAAAGCTTTTAATTCAGCTGAATTGCATGAAATGTTGTGTAAGCGTAAATTAATGCCTAATGAATCTTTAGATGAGTATTTTTTGAAAATGAAAGAAATATGTTCGCAAGGTAACTTGAAGATGCTAGACGGTATTCCAGATTCGGTGGTTAGGAAAACTATACTCTATGGTTGCGAAACAATACCTGAATTTAAACAAAGGCTAAAAATTTATGGCAAAATGAGGGTTGATAATGATAAGTTTAAAAACCAGAAATCGAAAGTAGACATGCAAACTAGGGATAGGTGTAAGCCTAATGCGTCATCAAATCGAAATCAGTCCAACGTAAATAAAGTGAAGTGTTTTAACTGCAATGAACTAGGTCATAAATCATCTGAGTATAAAATAAAATCAAGTGGAATAAAATGTTTCAAATGTAAGAAGTTCGGACATAAGTCGACCGACTGTCAAAACGAAATTAGCGAGAAGCAAACATCGTTGGTTCAGAAAATTCCAAATAACGGTAGAATTATAAAAACTGTAGAAATAAATAATCATTTAGTTGATAGTCTAGTTGGCACTGGTTCAGATGTTACAATATGCAGTATACAGTTACAGAAAGACATTGGGTCTCCGAAATTAAATCCTAGTGACATAATACTGATCGGTATCGAGGCGAAGGAAATTTCTAACGTTGGCTTTTTTATTTCTAATATTTTAATTGATGGTTTTACACTTCATACGAAAATTTATGTTGTTGAATCGTTATGTAATCAAATTGTGTTAGGTTTAGATATAATAAATCAGTTAAACTTATCCTTGACTGAGAATGGCCTTCAAATAATCTCTCAACGGAATAAAAGTAATGTGAATTTTATAACAGCTGAGTCATTTCGTAATGCTTATGGTACCGCTTGTTGTGTTATGGGAAATTTGAATATCGCCGTGCGATTTAGGAACGTTTGTGATCTTTCGCAATCATCTATCTTCTCTTTTAATGTAAGCAGTGATAGTTCTTTTATCCCTGAAAGCGGAAGTAACTTGGAATCTAATTACCTTGCTGATGGGGTGAATGCTATTTCTGTCAATGAGATTGATTTAACTCATATTTCGAATGCCAAACATAAAGAAAGACTATGTAAATTAATTAATTCTTACCAGCCTCAAAAAAGTAAACAATCCGATTTCAAGATGCAAATAAATTTAAGTGATGATATTCTAGTCTGTCAAAATCGAAGATACATGTCTTTTGCGGAACAAAAATCGTTGACGAGCAAATTAAAGAATGGTTAAAAGATGGTATAATAAAGCCTAGTAATTCTAATTATTCAGCGTCTATTGTTTTGTGTAACAAGAAGGATGGTTCTAAAAGATTATGCGTTGACTTTCGGAAATTAAATAAGAAGGTAATTAAAGACAAATTTCCACTGCCTTTAATTCCAGAAATTCTCGATCGTTTGGAGCAAGCAAAGATCTTCACTACATTAGATTTAAAAAATGGCTTTTTCCACGTAGACATAGATGAGAGATGCACGAAATACACCGCATTCGTGACACACAATGGTATTTACGAATTTCTTAAAGCTCCTTTTGGTTTATTTATTAGTCCAAATGTTTTTCAAAGGTATATTTATTGTGTTTCGAGACTCGTTAAATGAATGTGTAGTAATTATTTATATAGATGATATAATCGTACCAGCTAAGGATGAAGTTGAATGCTTAGAAAAATTAGAGAAAGTCTTCAAAACCGCTTCGGAATACGGATTGCAAATAAATTTCAGAAAATGCCAGTTCTTAAAGAGAAAAATTGAATTTTGGGGACATGTAATTGAAAACGGAACTATTCGACCATCACTTTCCAAAACTGTTGCTGTCCAAAATTTTCCACAACCGCGTAACTGTAAACAACTACAATGCTTTTTAGGACTAACGGGATATTTTCGTAAATTCATTCCACACTATGCTAAGATAGCCAAACCTCTTAGTGATTTACTTAGAAAAGGTACTGGTTTTAAGTTTGATTCCGAACAACGAGAAGCCTTTTGTAAATTAAAAGAAATTTTCTCACAAGCACCTGTTCTACACATATTTAAGCAAGGATATCCATTAGAACTTCATACCGATGCTAGTAGTCAAGGCTTTGGTGCTGTACTACTCCAATTGTCTGACGATGGTAGTTTTCACCCAATCCAGTATATGAGTAAGAAGACTTCACCGCAGCAAGAAAACCCTATAGTTACGAATTAGAAGCCCTTGCAGTTATAGAAGCTCTTAAGAAGTTTAGAAACTATTTGTTGGGCTCCAAATTCAAAATTGTTACCGATTGTAGCGCTTTCCAGAAAACTTTGGATAAGAAAGATTTAACCCCTAAGATTGCAAGATGGGCAATGTTCATTGAAGAATTCGAAATAATAATATAGTGCCATCGACCGTTTCCGACAATATCGCCAAAGAGTGCAATTTGTCGCCAATGACGGATAAGCGTGACCAAAACTGTATGTGAGTAGAGCGTCGGCACTTCAATGGGAGAAACTGCGCTTCGTAACGACCGCAGTGCTCGTAGCGGTGGCGATGTGGAAACACAATCAGTAAAACTGCGCATGCTCCTTTTCTTTTCAGTCATTGGTTGTTTTGATTTGGTTGTTTTTTGATTCTACCGAAATCTTGTTAGCTTCTAACGTGCTTTGGTTGTGTTATTTATAACTTATTAATTTTGAACTTTTTAATTACAAAAGGCTCTTTTCAGAACCAATTTTGTTTTTTAATTTTCTCTAATGGCGTATCGATACTGTGGATTAAGGATTGCAAGTAAGGAGTAAGATTTCGTCGAAATCTGATGGAATACATTTCTACACGTTTCCTTGAGACGATGCGTACTTAAGGAAGCAACAAAAAACAGTTTTAGGATATGTATTGTTGAAATTAAAGGTAAAAAAGTCTGATAATTAAAAGAATTATTCCCCTATATTTTATAATAACGCAGGTACAAGTTTTAAATAATATTTTAAAAAATCTTTTTTTTTTTTCCTTTTCAGAAATATTCAGAGAAAGTTATGTACTATTTAATGTATTTCACTATTAAAATAAAAAGAGCGCTAATTTGAAATGGACCGAATTGAGCATTAATTACAAATTGACTTAGATTTTTTTCATTTAAAAGATGCCTCAGAAGCTAAAAAAATCATGTCATATTTGAGAAAGTATTTTAGGTAGAAGCTCTGTAAGTGGAGAAGAAAATGCATAATTTTATTGTTAATAACAATAAACTTTGCTTAAAAATGTATTCTTTTCGTACACTTAGGACTCTGAAATACTGTACAAATAGAAAATATATACATTTATATATATAATTACGACGCAATTGCAAAATATTTACATCCAATCGTGTGAAAACTCATTGCGGCCTCGCCATCTTACTTCCGACCTCCATGACGTCACTGCAGGGGAAAGGAGGAGGGGAAGAGATTTAGTTTACATCGCCACCACTGCAGTGGATTGGCGCTGCAATTTGGCGTCATGTTATCGTATGGAAGTGCCGACGCTTTACTTACATACACCTTTGATGTCGGCTAGGTACCAAAGAACCGGCACATCACAGAAGGGAAATTCTCGCCAACAGATTCCGTCGCCAAATCCCTTGGCGAATGTTCCCTTTTCTTTGTAGCGGCGTTGCAGAAAAGTGGTTTACATTACGTCTATGGAGCCTTTCCTTCTTTACATAGAGGTTCTTTGATTAGGCTATGTGAGGTACCTAAGTACGGCCTTTGGTCTCTTTCTATTTACATAAACCAACCTTCTTTAAAATACCTCTTCCGACACTACAAAAGCTTCTATTGGTTTCCAAATTGCGATGTAGAAAGGTAGGGAAGAATAAGGGTTGTCAAACAGAGTATTTAAAACACAAAAACTGTAGGTAGCATATTTCTGTAAATACAAGAAAAATCGTCCAAAAAATGTGCTAACAGCTTCTGTATATGGGGAGCCCAGAGTCCTCTCGTGTGGTTTGGTGGTACGGGAGAGGGATGGAAGACCCTCAGACAACCCTCCCAGGCTGCTCTCAAAATTATGGTGTAAGTAGAAGTCGAAACGCCTTGATGCTCTGGCAACCATTCTTTTATGAAATACATAGACAACAACAACATTATTCGCGGGCCTTCCTTGTAGTTCCTTTTCTTATCTTTTCTCCGAATCTATCAAAACTCTAAAATTAAATTGCTTGACGAAATGTAAAACCAAAAGCACTAGAGAAAACCTCTAAATACGGCGAACATTGTGAGTATAGATTTGTTAAGTTCCAAATGTAGGGATAATGTTAAAACTGTCTAATCCAGTGATTCTCAACCCTTCTTCTTCTTCATTTTTTTTTTTTTTTTTTTTTTTTTTTTTTTTTCTCGCGGCACACTTTTAACGATTTCAAAATTCGGCGGCACACAAAGAAAAAGATAAGTTTAAAAGTTGTATATTTACCTATAATACACTGTGTAAAATAGTTTATGATAATAATTTTTGAATGCAAAATAAATTAATATGTACTACAAAACAGCAGTACGTTTATTAAGGGATTAACGACAAGTCAATATTAAGAATACTTTTAATGAGAAATTTGAACTTGATAATTTCATTTATATTTGGTCGAAAATGACAATGCTACTCTCATATAGTCTTCTACATTTAACAGTCTCGATCTTTCATTGTTTTTATGTTGGTTCATACTGGAAATCCGAATTCACACAAATAAGATGTAGAAAATTGAAATAATATCTTTAGAGCTTTCTTGGCCATCGTGGGATAATCGAATTTAATGTTAATCCAAAATGAATTAATTGATTCTTCCGAATATTTTAAAATTATATCTCGATTATTAGAAAACGAAATTAGTTGTTCTTCTTCGTTCAAAGTTAATTCAAATACAGAGTATTCGTTATCACAAATGAATTACGAATCCCACCAAACGTTTTTATACCTAAATTTGGGAAATTATAAATAATTTTCTCCTCTAATATTGTCAAATGGTCAATACAGTTTTATGAATAGTTTCATTAAAATCTTTTTGCCCCGACTCAAAGTTTTCCAAATTGCCTTCCTAAGCTTTATTCTTATATAAAGTTATTTGTTTTTCGAATCCCACCAGATTATCGGTTGAGTTTAATACGTTTCCTTTCGGGCCTTGTGTACCTGAATTTATGTTATTAAATATAACAAAAGTGTCTGATAAGTAAACTAGTCTCTCATCTGCACCAATCACTACTTCTTAATTTAAATTATGTACTGAACAAGCGCGAAATGCTCCGAATTGCGCTCTCCTCCAGAGTACCAAAATCGGCTTCCATAAAACAATTGACGCGCTTATTAATGTCTTAAAAACCGAATTTTGCCAATTCTCGTCTGTACCGTATACTAGGTTTAAACGCAATATAATTTTTACTATTTACATTTCTAAAATTTGGCAGCACAGTGGTTGAGAATCACGAGTCTAATCCATAGAATTTAAATTTATTAAAAGTGAATATTCGAATGGAACCAAAAGTGTGTTCTAAGCGTAACTGGTCGTCAGACCTTGGAGGACACTGACAAAAGATGTATCGAATGATAAAACTTGAAAAATTTGCGTGTTAAAAAAAAGGTTTTAGGATTTGGAACTAATAATATTGCAAAGCCATGTAAACATTTCGGCTTACTGAATTGTATTTTGGCTATAATCTGAATATACTACATCGTATGTTATCAATAGCATATCATATAAGGAATCTGTTCTACAATGAAACAAATTAATGAATTTTATGGCATTTGTAGTTACAAATAATATAAGGAGAAAAAAAAGAAAATATACTAAACCTTATCTCTGGCTATTTGTTCAGTAACATTGTGTACCCACATGTTTTGCATTAGGACTGTTTTCACTATGTGTTGTATATAATCAAACATATATTTTATCTGAAAAAAAAATCACATTATTACTTACACCAAAGAAAGTAATACCCTATTACTACGCATGATTGATGTATTTCATAAGGAAAATATCGGCGAATTTCGATATCTGGTTGATGGAAGAAAAAACACTCCCTACAGTTTTAGCATTAAATATATTGGTTCAATGCTAAAAATGTAATTAGCGTTCCCAAAATTTTCTAGAATAGTGGTTTTCAACATTTTGCCCCATGCATCCCTTTAACCATTGCTAAATCATCACTCCCTTCCTCTCCACGACTCAAAAATGCATATACATTCAGATTATTTTTAATGCGTTTTATAAATTAAACAAGTAAAAGCATAGAAAATGTTGATAAATACTAAAATTTGAATAAATTTAGCTTTTTATATTCATAAATATAAACAACATATTTCACAGGGAAATAAAATGCTCACTGCATTCTGCACCTATATAAAGTATTTTCTCCCTCCTTTCTGCATGTCTTCGTTGTGTAATGGTCGCACCCTCGGCGCGTAATCGAGAGGTCTAGGTTCGAATCCCGGCGAGGACGTTGCTCATTTTTTCACTTCTCTAGATTCAAAATAGCATAAAACTCTACAGTGGCCAGAGAACTACAGAAGATGGTGTGTGATGATTGTTCACCATCAGGATTTGGTGAGTGGATCCCCTAATCCCCAGTCGCCCTTTAAAAGGGGGAGTATATAAGGTATTTTCTCCCTCCTTTCTGCATGCCTTCGTAGTGTAACGGTAGCACATTCGGTGCATATTCGAGAGTTTCAGGTTCCAGTCCCGGCGAGGGCGTTGCTTATTTTTCACTTCTAGCGTTTCCTGCTTCAAAAAAATCGTAATGACTCTACAGTGGCGCCCGAACTAAAAACTCTGGTGGATGATGATTCTTCACTACCAGGATTTGGCGACTGGGTCCCCTTATCCCCAGTCGTCCTTTACAAGAGAGAGTATATAAGGTATTTTCTCCTTCCTTTCCGCATGGCTTCGTGGTGTACGGTAGCACACTCGGCGTGTATTCCAGAGATCCAGGTTCGAGTCCTGGGTAGGGCATTGCTCATTTTTCTTGTCTTCTGCTTCAAAATAACCTAATGACTCTACACCTGAAACTATGAAATTCCTCCCTGGTTGAGAACCCCTGGTCTAGAAGCATGTCCTTTGAAAGATTATATCATGAATTTTCGATTTCTGTGTCGTAGCAATAAATAAGGTGTTAAATTTCTACCCCCTTTTAGTCGGTAACACAGAGTTGTTTTCATCTTATTCATTTCTTCACTATCCGTGACCGCTGGGTTTCATGCCGGTGGCTGCGATTTTCCTTTCGTTTCTGTATATTCTAAAAACGGAAAATTTGCAAAATTTGTCACAATGAATTTTTTCTTACTCTGAGCTTTCAAACAAGTGATGACCGATCATGAAAAAATTCTCCTTCTTCATAAAAATTAACTTCCTTAAAATGTCCAAAAGATTAGTAGCCATTCCTACTCATTACTTAGTTTTCACCGTTGGAAGTAGGAATTTCCGCGGTAACCCGTCGACAGCTGATTCGCCACGGGCCATTTCGCCGTCAAGTAGAAATAACATACGTAATAAATGTTGCTTATAATACTTGCTTTACAAATATGGGATATAAAGAAATTACACAGTTACTTCAAAATTTACGTCAATCCCTAATGCAACAAAATTATCACATTTCATAATTAAGAAATTATGATGCGTTCTGTTAAATTATCGTTTCTAAAATTATACAAATACCGTGTTTAAGATTCATGAAAATTTCTTAAAATTTAAATCAGCCGGTTCAGAGAAATCAGCGAGAAATTTACACTTTTTATGGAATCTTAATTGAAAATGAAATTGCTTTGGAATATTGTTAACACATTGCTCTCTTAAAATTAACAAATGTACAAATAGATATACTAATACGTTAAATTTCTTGTCTAACGTAAAGATATATTCCTACAAAATTGTACACAAAAGCCTTTTATATATTATTCAAAAGGTTTTAATGCGAGGAATTTACTCAAATATAAATGTTAACGTGGTTTTTTAAGTGGCAAAAGGTTACAAAGATGCTTTACCACAACTTTGAATTTCCATTCCATTCCATTTACCGCTGTATACTGGTCATAGCCTGTGTGGATTTGCAGGCTTTTTGCCAGTTGTCATCATATACTGGAACCTGAATATAGAGAAGTCATAAAAAATATGTCACAGATTAGATGTAATAAAGGGGAGAGGTGACACTTTGTCACTGTGGTATTTGTCATCGTGGGTGGTGGTACAATTCAGTTATTTACAAATAAAATAACGTTTCGTTTACAATTCCATAATTACTGAAGTTAATTATTTACAATATATACAGATGCACTAAGTCCAGAGAGTGCTGTCTTGTCACATGGTAGACAGGGGCCTCTGCCATTGGTTGAGGCAGTGAAAGTCAGAAAAATAGTATATTTTTTAATCAATCACTGTGCGTTATCTTTAAAAACTATTTTTCTTGAGTGATACAAGTCCTAGGAGGAGTATTCAGAAAGAAATTTCCGTAGAAAGTCAGTAATTGTAGTTTAAATACCATTTTTGCAAATAATGGGCGTGGTTTCACGTGATAGTTCCTCCTTCGTAGAATTATACAGTTCTTGCAGTAAATACAAATAAAACAGAGTATGTAATTACGAATTAAAGTAGAAAAAACATTGAAGATAATCTGTACAACTATTTACAATTGATATCAGTCTTTACAGTAGCGAGAGTTGCACTGTATCGGGAAATTTCAACAGACACCGTGGTCACGTGAGGGGTCACCCTCCCGTGTTGTGGCTCCAATGGAAGCTGCTTAAGTTTCAGAGTTTACGTAGGGTGATTTTCATCATTATTCAGGGTAAACGCAGCAAACGGTCGAAGATATTGATCTTCCGCCAATATAACATAGCGAAGAGTCTGGAAATAATTAAAATGTTCACAATCGAACGCTTTTTGATAGAAATTTTCATTTACCCTATTCAGGTAGTCTTGAATTGTTTCGATTCGTAGATCGCTATGTAGCACAGAGTTTTTGACATAATAAGGAGCATTAGTTGCAATTCTAAGGAACTTATTCTGGACTACTTGGAGTTTTTTAATATCCGTGGGTTTTGCTGCTGCCCAGGCTGGGGAGGCATAGGTGAGAATGGGTCTCACTGCAGTCAGATAGATTAACCGCTTCTTGCGTAGGTCCAGTTTCGAGTATTTTCCAATAATGGGTAATAGGCAGTTTATGACATTCAGGGCTTGATTTCTGATTTTATTTATATGCGTTGTCCAAGTGAGCTTATTATTAATGATTACTCCTAAGTATTTTGCTTGGTGCACTATCGGGACTATTTCATTAAAAAGCAATAAGTTGCTGCTTGCAGGGCGATTTTTCTTTCTTCTACGGATAAGTAATAGCTGTGATTTGCTCGCGTTGATTTTAATTTTCCATTTGCTGCACCATTCTTCTATGCGTGGTGTGAAGCTTTGTAAAACGCCGATGGCATGATTGAAGTTTGCAGATTTCACTGCGATAGCCGTGTCATCGGCATAGCAGGCTAGTATGGAGTTAGAAGTGCTGATTTTTGGGAAATCAGCCGCATAGAATAGATACATTACAGGACCTAATACGCTGCCTTGTGGAATTCCGCTTCTTATTATTGTTTCTGCTGAGTAGGCGTCATGCACACACACTTGGAAAGTCCTTTTCGTGATGAAAGAGTAAAGGATTTGTAGTAGCTCTTGTTCGAATTTGTAGGTCATTAGTTTGATGATTAATCCCTCATGCCAGACGCGGTCGAAGGCTTTCGCCACATCTAACATGAGGATTGCCACATTTAGCCTGTTATGCAGTGCTGAGCCTGCGAATTCGATGATTCGTACCAGTTGCTTTGTGGTGGAGAGCTTCCTTCTAAATCCGAATTGCTCCGGGGGTAGTGATTTCATGTGATGTTGGATTCTGGCGAGTATAATTCGCTCGTAGATTTTGCTGAGGACCGGTAACAGACTTATGGGTCTGTATCCATCAGTTTGGGTGTGATTTTTTCCCGGCTTCGGGATCATGACTATTTTTGCTTTTTTCCATGCAGCAGGAAAGTAGCAGTTCGTGAGTGCTGCATTGAAAATGCTGGTGATGTTGCAGATAAAATTAGGTGGTAGCAATTTAATGGATTTGTTGGTGATACCATCAATTCCTGGAGCTTTCCTGGGCTTGAGTTTTTTAATTATTGCCGAAACTTCTGCCGGAGTAGTGAGCGGAATTAAGTTATTAACTTTGGGGGTGAACTTTGAATTTAATTTTTCAAATTCAATAAAGATAAAGAAATCTTATCTAAAAAATGGTGGATTTATTTTGAAATCTCAAAATATTTTCTTTTTTATTGTGAAAGTTACGTTACATTATGTTTAATCTTTACGTTGTGCTTTTTTCATTATTATTTACTTTTTTCACAATTGTGTTGTATTTCATAATTGCTAATAGTTTTTGGGTTATGCGATACATAACGTCTGAACGTACGTGCGTACGTACGTACAAACGTTACAAAGAAATCCCTTTTGAATCCATTTTAAATCTATTTTACAATTTGGTTTGGAATAAAGAGTCCATACGTATAGAAGTCAGGCAAAAGAAAAATCCTTGAAATGGTTTAGGAAATGGCCAATATGAATCTTTTTCTTAAATACGGGGCAGGTAGCCCTCGAGACTTTGCTGTAATCAAATAAACCAAACTTGCTCTTGAAATATGATACAAGCAATTTTTCGTGATTCTAATACCTCCTTTTTACTTCTCACAAGGATGTAAAGTTGGCGTTCATCTTCTGGTCCATTAATTTATCACATTTTCCCTTAAAAGCTGCTGAACAGTATGAAAAAAAGACATACATAAGTAATACTTGAAAACTCATTAGTTTACAGTTATATTAGCCCAAAGGACGTTAGCCCCGAAGGGCTGTTCATTTTGTCTTGGCATTCTGTTGAATTTCATTATAAACGTTTCAATTTTCAAATTGTTGCCACCCAATATTATCGCTATGTATTATATTTAAAGAAATTAAATAATGAAGAATCTGCATAAATGTATGCATGTTTCTCGTATTGTGATAAAATAATGGTACCTAGAGTCATCAAATTTTGAATAATGTACGTGTCTAGGCGAATATGGGCATCTGGAAGACCAAATTTGGAATTTGGAACTTTTTTTATCATCTATTTCCTATTTTGTAAAGTATTTATGAGTTTTTGATTAAAAAACTCAACGATTTCAAAGCGAGCAATGGCAACACTGTACGACAAAAACATTTTTATCTCCAGTACCCGAGACTGTTTCATAGGAATTCTAAAGATATTCTGTTTTTAAGTATTTTATTGTGTATTTTAAATTTTGAAAAACTTTAACGAATTTTTGATTAACAAACTTGTCGAATTCGAAGTGAGCAAAGGCAACACTCGGAAAAAAAATTGATCGGAAGTTTTAAATAAAGGCTTTTTTTAAATATTTTTAATCCAAAGGGCTTTTTTTAAATATTTTTAGTCCAAACGCTGTCGGAACGTCTATGTATGTGCAAATGAAAAAACACCTTCTTTGGGCGTATTGTATAATCATAAATCTTTCAAACTCACTCCCCCAATTTCTTTTTTTCTTTTGACAAAATGTTTAATCTTTTAATCTTGATCCAAGACTTTTCTGGGTGAACATTTTATATTTTTAAATCAGCATGATTTGATGTATTGTAGAAAAATTACATTAACGTGGAGATCGTTTTTGCTCAAGATTTTATGGTTCAGATATTATCCTCAGCATTTCTGGCGCTCCATTTGTACGGATCCACAGACAATAAATTCAGTGCAATTTTTGAAGAATGATTTTCCGATTCAGAGAAGACTAAAACTTTTCTAAAATATCTTAGTACCAGCGGAAGTACCCAATGCCAGTTAAGCTAGACTGAGAGTAATGCATCTAACAACAGAGAGAACGGTATCGCTGTAATTCTTCTCTAATAGCGATGCAAAAAATACGATTCATAGTCATACATTTTTCACTCTGATGCGATATGGAACTCACATTTCGATAGAAAAATAAGCTAATTGTCTCTCATTATATCAGCAACAACGGCATGCAATTTTTAATGATTTTCGTCTTTCTAATTAAATGGTCGTAAAAGCTCAAGTTCCATCCAATATTTTCCCTATATTCAATTTTGTAGATTAAATTTGGCAAAACGTTTATCATAATTGATCAGAAATCAGTAACGCGAACAAGCAAACAAAGACACAGACATTCTTCTTTATATGTATAGATTTTGTAAAATTTACAAAGTTTTGATTCACAAACTCTACGATTTGAAAGCGAGCAGTAGCAACACTTTTCGAAATAAAGCATTTTTATCTCCAATGCGCGCCACTGATGCCACTCGGAAAAATGAGTGCGAAAATTAGCGCTTTCAGAGTTTTTAATTAATATTTCGGCTGATTAAAGTACTACGAAGATGGGAATAGCCGAAATGACTTCACACGAATTTTTGGAATCGACAATAATGTATTTAATGTTTGGCAATGCTATTTTTGTTTCATCGTAAAACTTCCAAATTTTTTATTAACAAACTCTAGGATTTGAAAGCGAGCAGTGGCAACAACTTTCGAAAGAAAGCAGATTTTCATCTCCAGCTTGAGAGACTGTTGCCACTCGAAAAATGAGGGCGAAAATGATCGTTTTTCAGAGCTTTAAATTAATATCTCTGATTTCGTTTTTTTAGCTGGGGGTCGTCAAACTTTTCAACTTTTCCAGAACCCAGAAAAGAATGGTAGAAAGTGTGGTGGCGATAGCCATAGTAGAGACTGAGATATTAGAGGAAAACCAAACACAGACTTTCTTTTTATATCGATATAGATTATTGTTTCTTTCTAAAAGTGAACTAAATGGAAAGTTTTCCATAAAACAATCCTAAAGAATATGCCGTTGAAACATCAACGACTACAACCACAAAGCTACATGGGTTGACTCATCAAGTTCAACTCATGATCTTCTGTTCAGTTTGACACTTAATAGTGAAGAGCATTCGATAATCCATTCCTTTTTAGAAATGTATTGTCCAACGAAGAAATCACTGCTATAAGTCTTCGGCATTTCCCTTCTCATTCTAAAATTTCTGTCACTTTTAAACTGCATGTTTTGACCAGTTTCTTCGACCGCGTCTTTATTAGTGTCCTAATCTCTTATCTCAAGGTGCTACAGCATAAGCAGCATCTTAAGCGAAAATCATCTTTCAGAAAAATCTCAAAAAAAGCTTGTTAAAAAAATTCTGAGACGTTTCACATTTTAACGTGACTCAAAAAGGTTTGCTAAGGCTTTTATGCTCTCGCTGAGCTCCCAATGTATCAGGCTGCTGTTACTCTCACTTCTACTAATCCTTCTTTTTTTTTTGCATTTTTAGCTTTATTATTAAGCGTCGTTTTCTTTACACGTACGCCATATGCAATTCAACAGCAAGATTACAAGAATTTTAAAAACAGCATAGAAGTATAGGTTTAGAATTTCCAATGAACTTTAAGTGTTGCCATACATTTTTCTCTTTTTTTTCAGTCTTTTCTCTGTTCATCGCACTAATGTTCAGTTCTCTTTCTAAGGTGGTTTTACAAAACCTCTTTTTTTTTACTTTTGTTTTTTTATTATCAACGTTTTGTGTGTTTACTTTATTTAATAAATATCACATTTTTGGGACTTACGGCACCTAAAATTCAATTCAACAGCAAAACTACAAAATATTTAAAAACAGCGCATTTATAGAATTTCCGATAGACAGTCTTGCGCGCTGGAGATAAAAAATGTTTTATTCTGTACAGTGTTGCCACTGCTCGCTTTCAAATCTTTGAGTTTGTTAATATAAACTTCGTTAAAAATTACAAAATAGGAAATATAAAATTCGAAATTCAAAATTCGGGCTTCGCTTCCAGGTGCTGAAGTACGGGTGGAGGACTACGTTATTCAAAATTGGATGTCTGTACGTAACGTTGCTTTCTTTCCACAATGTCAGAAACGTGCACACATTCATGCAAATTCTTCATTGTCTAATTTCTTTAATACAGATCGATAATATTTGGTGACAGAAATTTGAAAAGTGATGCAACGCATTTAAGTGTTTTTTTAGGCAAATGCCGTTTTGAGATTAATATCCCATTCGAGATTAACTTCCCTTTTGAGCTAAAAAGAGGAAATGCTTTTGTCCTTTGCTTTGATTTTCGCCTAAATGTGGGAGTATTTTTGTCCTTAAAACCAAAATTTTACTTTGGACTTTTATAGGTATTTTGTAGTAGCCAAACTACTCAGTCACATATCAGAGCGCTTTTGCCATAGCAAGGCATTCTGTTCTCGATTAGCTTGAATATTTAATTTCATGACTGATTTTAGAGGTATTGGAGTCAGAGAATTTGCATTTTATCTTTCAGAATGAACATAAATAAATATAAATATAAACTATTTATGAATAAGAAACGGGGATCATATAAAAACTAGCATTTTGTATATTTTACAAAACTTTGTTTCTTACCTTAAAAATGCAAAACATATTTGCCATCACATGAAGCCTTGTTGTAATTGCAAACAAATATCTACGTTCCACGGTTTTGAAATTAAAAGTCCTATAATTTAGTCCTATATCCTTTTAGGGACCTGTTGTGTATTATACATATTAAATTTCTGTCGTTTTAGATCGCAATAAACTTATGATTTTAATGAAAAATTATTCAAAAGGTTTATGTGTTTTGCTTTACATTTTAAGATTTTATTTATTATTAATGTCCTAGAAATACTAGCAAAAGATCCGAACTTCCGGTGGATTCCGTACGTATGGAATTTGGAAACATTTGACCGTACCCTTTACAAAATTTTACATCCGAGAATAAATGAGTTTTACTCTTACGTCATAAACGAAGTGACCCGTAAAGTACCGCTGCATATAATAAGTATTAACAGCGATACCAAAGTTATCCGTAACGAAATCGAGGCATTGTTTCCAGCGAGGCTGGTCTTCGTGGACTTCTGATTGGTTCACTGCCCTTTGATTCAGAGTCCTCCAATCTTCCGTCAAGAAGGGCAATGATTCCTGAACAACTCTCCAAAATATATAATTGGCCACCACCCTGAAATAAAAGGGAAATGAAAGCTGTCAGACTGTCGATATTGCATTAATATTTTATTCCCGGGGGAGACTTCGTTGGTGAAGGTTGAACTTTTCTGAGCTCCACCAGATCCGGTTGCTTCGATGTGCTAAGCCTACCAAGAGTAGTGCTGCCTATGTACGCCTGTCTCTGATTATGCCATATTGCTCTAAACTGCATTTGTCAATGCATTTTGGACTAAGTATTATTTTGTGAATAGCTGATATGCTTTCACATTAATTTTTACTAATTTGGATTTTTAAAGAATTTTAGAATTAGGTAACTTCCACGTCTTGCCATTAGCCTGATTGCTGCGCGCTTATGAGCGTAAGTTTATTGTATTAAATTTTGCGCGTTTTTAATTGCTTACATTTTATTCTGATTTAATTTTACTTAAATTTAATACTGCTGGATTTTATGCACTTATAGTTACCCCCAAGCTCTCGCTTCAGGCGATTGTCAGGGGCCTTAAGTGTACTCCGCCTACGCATCCGTCTGCCGAGAAGGCCATTGTGTCAGGGCTCGGTTCCGGGGCGTAGGACGCTGCGATTTTTGGGCGCAGGATTTGATTATACATGCGATAACATGGAGAGGCTCGTCGAGCACTATCACTCGCAAATCACGGAGCTAGAAATTGCCAGGGATAGCAAAGGTTCTTTCACAGATGTGGAAGAAAAATTCTATAACTTTCTCATTAGTTCCCTAGAAATGCTATATGCTATCCAAAATGAAGTTAGTAATAAAACTAACACCTCTGATCAGGATAATGAAAATGCTAGTACTAGTCATGCACTAGTACAGGATAATGAAAATGCTAGTACTAGTTATTCACTAGTACAGGATAATGAAAATGCTAGTACTAGTTATACACTAGTACAGGATAATGATAATGAAAATGAAAAGAGGGCCCGTAGCCCCATACATTTACACTCTGATTCAACTACAAGCGGGAATGATGAAATCACCCTGGACCAAGATCTCAGTTCAGAGGATGAAATTCCCAAACGACGCCGAGGAGATCAAACTATCAGGACAAAGACTGTTAGGCAAGCTGCCAAAAAAGCTAAATTTAGCAATCAGACTCAGATCATCTCGCCGAAGATCAAGACAAACAATTCACAGATAGCAGGTAAGGTCGAAACTACCAAAGACACACGTGATGTGCCGACTGGCAAAGAAACCACAAATAAAATTGTGAATTATCAAAGAGAGGATATGGATACTACCACGACTGCAGAAATGCAAAATACCAATATAAACCAGACCCATACAGCAGTAAATAATAATACAAATAAACCCGCAAAGCTTCCACCTATTATATTAAAAGAGTCAAAGTTTAATTGGAAGCACATTAAACAACTGTTTCATCAGCATAACTTTGAATTCATGGGTATTAACATTCGCCAAGGTGTTAAAGTTATAGCTAAAACAACTGACAGTTACAGAGGAATAGTTAAACTTCTGACTGAACTTGATGTAGAACACCACTCTTACATTTTGCCCGAAGACAAAAACCTCAAAGTAGTAATAAAAGGATTACTATTAAGTACTGAAATTGAAGATATCCAAAATGAGTTAGAGAGCTTAAATTACAAAATTATTGAAATCAAACAAATGAGTCGCAGAAGAGATGGAGAAGTAATAAAACTTCCACTCTATTTGGTTACTCTACCCAAGACAGACGCCTCAAAGGCAATTTATTATGAAAAATATTTGTGTGATTTGACCATAAAGGTAGAGGAATATAAAGGCAGACAGGGGCCCATTCAGTGTTTCCGCTGCCAGGGTTTCCATCATACTCAGTCTGGTTGTCATTATCAGCCTAGATGTGTCAGATGCGGTGAACCACATACAATCAAAGAATGCCCTGACAGGGGAAACACAGAAAAACCCCCTGTCTGTGCAAACTGCGGACAATCTCACACCTCAAGTTTTAAGGGGTGTGAGAAATATCCAAAACCCAAAGCAAATAAGCAACCAACTTTCTCAAATAGAATAGTTGCTGGTAAGTCCTATGCCCAAGCAGTATCAACTGGTATTTACACGGATACCATTAATGAGGCAAAAAAGATATTCACAGACCTCGCTGAGTTAGTCTCAGTGATAAAGAGCGCAGGTTTCCTGCAATTTACACAACAAATAAAAGGAATCAGCAAAATAAATCAAGAGCCACCAACCACTCGTACAAATAATGGGTCCAGCTAAAATAAATAGAGCCCCTATGCATATCATGGTGTGGAACGCAAATAGCGTTATTAACAAAATCTATGAACTTCAGAATTTCCTATGCACGCATGACATAGACATTGCTATGATAAGCGAAACACATGCATGTCCTAGCAAAAATTTAAATATTGCAAATTACAACTGTTTCAGGCGCGATCGTTTGAGTCATAAAGGCGGGGGGGTTGCTATTTTCACCAAAAGGTCCCTGCAAGCAAGTCTCATAAAAGAATACAGGAATAATGGCTGTGAACTTGTCACGATATCTGTCCTTTTGCCCAACTATGGAATCACTTATTTTAATGCTATGTATAATCCTCCAAATAATCCATTAGATGAAAAACTGCTAGAAGAGATTCTCTCGCCCGACAAGCAAACGTTCCTCGGAGGCGACTTAAATGCAAAAAACACAGAATGGGGCTGTCGCCGTTCAAACAAAACAGGAGTCCAATTATATGAATTTATTAACAATAACCCGATCTACTTTTATGCACCCACGAGTTATACCTATCTCCCTGCAAACTCCCGACGAGGAGACATACTTGATATTATATTGGCTACCACATCTATTCCAATCTATCTAGAAGTTAAAACAGAATTAAATTCCGACCATGTGCCTATTATTGCAACTCTAGGAATAAATAAAGTTAATGAAACCAAGCAAAAAACTATCACGGACTGGGAGAAATATGCAGAATACCTCACCTCCAATCCGCCAGAATTCCGAGGCTTAAAAACAAAAACGGAAATAGACAATGCAATAGATTCATTCACTAACAGTCTCAATACTGCTTATGATTATGCCTCTAAGACAGTACTGATTGAACAAAAAGTTGAAAGGCTCCCAAAAGCTATAAGAGATCTTATCAAAGACAGAAATCGACTTAGAAAACGTTGGAGAATTTCCTGGGACCCAGGTATTAAAAACCAAATAAATAAACTAAATAAAATAATTAAAGAAAACACCTTTACCCATAGAAAAGAATTATGGAACGAAAAAATAGAAAAATTCAATGAACCCAATTGTGAATTCTGGTCCTTTGCAAGAAGATTAAAAACCAAACCAACCTGCAATAAACCCATATATGGACAAAATCACATAGCAATTACTAACGCAGAAAAAGTCAAGATTATGGCTGATCACTTTGAAAATCAGTTTAAACCTAATCAAATACCTAGTGATCCTAATTTCATTTATGATGTCAATTATTTCATTCGAGATTATATTGAATGTCCAAGTCCAAGCAACAAACCAAATTTTACAAACCCGAGCGAAATAAAAGAAATCATAAGAAGACTCAAAAACAGAAAAGCTCCCGGTTACTATAAAATCACAAATATTGCTATTAAGAAGATGCCTACAAACATCATTTCAAAATATGCAAGCATATTAAATGCCTGTCTCATGAACAACTATTTCCCAGAAAAATGGAAAATAGCTAAAATCATTTTAATTCCGAAACCCGGAAAGGATCACACAAAACCAGAAGGTTTTCGTCCAATCAGCCTGTTACCAGGACTTGGTACGATCTTCGAACGCATTATTCTTACAAGAATCAATCCTTATCTTTCAAAGTTGCCGCCGGAGCAATTCGGCTTTAGAAAATCACTTTCCACCACCAAACAACTGATCAGACTGAATGAATATATAGGAGCAGCTCTGCACAATCATCAAAAGGTCGCTTTACTCATGCTAGACGTGGCGAAAGCTTTCGACCGCGTCTGGCATGAGGGGCTCATCTTTAAATTAATTAGTTTGGATTTTGACAAAGATATCATATTATTAATCAATTCCTTTATTACGAACAGAAAATTTTTTGTCAGTATTAGAGATGATAACTCTACCCTGAAAAGGCTACGTGCCTCCGTCCCCCAAGGATCTATCTTAGGTTCCCTTATGTATAATTGCTATGTATCTGACTTCCCCAAATTATTTAAGGATGAAAATTGCTATATTGGATGTTACGCCGATGACACGGCTTTAGCTGTCAAATCTTTTCAATTCCAGCACGCCGTCAAGAAATTACAAAATGCGATGCCGCACCTTGAGCATTGGTGCAAGATGTGGAGAATTTCCATTAATCAAAACAAATTACAAAAGTCAAAATTACTTTTAATTGATCGAAATAGAAAAAGAACTCCCAGCACCGCAACTTGAACACTTTTTCAAGAAACAGTACCAGTTGTTCAAAGAGCAAATTATCTTGGTCTTACCATCAACAGCACCTTTACCTGGAAAGATCATATTCATAAGGCACGAGGAACAGCTATAGCTGCAATCAGGAACCTATCTCCATTAATTGGAAAATAC
This sequence comes from Stegodyphus mimosarum, assembly GCA_000611955.2. Classification (NCBI taxonomy): domain Eukaryota; kingdom Metazoa; phylum Arthropoda; class Arachnida; order Araneae; family Eresidae; genus Stegodyphus; species Stegodyphus mimosarum. The sequence continues at coordinate 147,637 of KK114511.1, read as the reverse complement.
TCTAACTTAAATCTAAATAAAAAACGTCACATCTATACGGCAATTATCAGACCCATCTTCACTTATGCTGCACCAGCCTGGGCTTCAGCCCAACCAAAAGATATCCAGAAACTTCAGATCATACAAAATAAATTCCTACGGCTAATAACGCATGCTCATTACTTTGTTTCCAATAGAACACTGCACAAAGACTTAAAGATTGAATACGTTGAAGATTTTCTCAAGAAAATAAACCAAAACTTCTTTGATAAAGCAGCACTTTGCACTCATCTTCAAAAATTCAAGACCCTGAATTATGAAATCCTGCAAGAAGATCAACTGATTAGACCTTACGCGGCCTTTATTACCCGCGACTCAAACCTTCTCACCTGAAACTTTTGCTGATCTTCTGAATTTTTTTATATTTATATGTATAATTAGTATGTATTTTGTGTTTATTATTAATTATGTACAATACTAATTATGTTTATCTTGTCACTAGCATTTGTATTATATATTTGGATACTGAACTTTAGATCTTGATCATAATTCTGTTGATTCTATCTTTGAATTAATTCTACTTACCTGATAAACCTCGACTTGCCTCTCCTGGTTTTCGCTTAGCGGCGCATGGCTGCACCTTCTTTCTCCCAACGCCAGACCTCATACCACGGCATTAAGATTTTTAACTGTCATGTGCCTAATTGGCAAACTAGTCATGGAGCCGGCGACATCACCTAACATCGTGATAGTCCGGCCATATTTAACATGAATGAATGAATGAATGCATTAATATTTTGTTTTCTTACATGTTTTCAATACATTTCATTGAAAATTTTTCTGAACGATTTTTTGAGGAATATTAAAAATAAAATATATGTGTTTACGAAGAGAAATTAATTTAAATATTTCAAGGAAAAAGAGTTCACTTTTAGTGGAAAAAAAGAACCGGGAAAAATATTAGCAAAGACTCAAAAAACATATACAGACTGGAGACAGTCTAGGGCTCACTGCTAACTATTCAGGGCTATTACATAAATATTTAATTAAGAACAAATATATATGCACCATACTCTCAAAAGTTCTAATTTATCTTTATATTTGCGATCATTGGTCATACATATACACTTCCAAATCCAAAACTGTTTTAATGATGCAAATATTCAGATTATAAGGTATTTCTTCCCTCCTATCCGCGTGCCTTCGTGGTGTAACTGGATAACACGTCCGGCTGGCAATCTGGAGGTCAGGTGTTCCAGTACCGGCGAAAGTATTGTTCATTTTTCCTGTTCATGCATGGATGTAGCCCAGTGACTCTAATGGCCCCCAAACTAAAATGTGGTGAACGATAATTTTCCACCACCAGGATTTGGCGATTAGGTCCCCTCATCCCCAGTCGCCCTTTAAAAGCGGGATCTTTTAGGGTATTTTCTCCCTCTTTTCCGGATTTCTTCCATATTTATCGTTCCAAATAGTCTTGTTTAAGAAAGTTAATGCTTTACATTTTCTTAATTTGATAATATACTATTTTCGTTAACTTATTAATTTCCAAGCTATTTTCGTTAACTTAAAAGTTCTAACGCAATTTCTCAAAAACTTTTAAATATTTTCTGTGTTCACTTATCATTTAAATAGCATTTTATTTTAAAAATTGCAATTATTTCACGAAAAGGAAGTTCGAAACTTAAAATATTTCTTTCGAAATTATATTGTTCACACTAATTTTAAGAGCTAATTACTCTCATTTGAAAATCTTAAAGGGATTAATCGAATTAATTATGAGCTGTTTCTAATTTATCTGTTTTAATCAAATAAAATGACAGCTGTTTTTAATTTATCTTTATGAATCAAATGACACCTGTTCTTAAGTTATCTTTCTTAATCAAATGACCCTGTTTTTAATGCATCTTTTCTGATCAAATGATAGCTGTTTTTAATTTTTCTTTCTTAATCAATTAAATAATAACCAAAATAAAAACATTTTTTAATTTCTGTCTTTTAATAAACAGGTAACATGACAGTGATGTTTGTATCTTTTAATAAAATTAATTATTAGCCAAAATTATTAGATAAAACGACAACGGTGTTTATTTCATCTGTCTCATCTCTTCGCGTTTAAGTATCAATATCTTTTATTATCCTTTTGATCGTTAAGTTCTTATTTTTCAGAACTCTATATTTTGATTAACTATAAGTTTAACTTAAAGTTCATATGAAATCTGTCTTACCTCTTCTTTTGATTCCTGATGAAAAGAGAAAAACTTAAGATATAACCAGCATCATCAATAATTAAACTTTCATTTCCGAAGATTTGATCACTGAGTGTTCCATTTAAATATTTAAACCAGTCAATCTGTTGAAAGAAAAAGAGAAGTGTTTCAAAATTCTACCTGCATATAAAATATATTTTCTAAGGCAACTATATCCAGACCATAAATGAATTAAAATACTAGAAGAACACGAACATTTTTTTTTCCAATGGCGGGCCCTTAACTGACTTCGGCTTGGCCACAACGAACGCCAAAAAGTGGTGGTCACTTTATTACGAAAGCACCCAATACGTGGGCCACCTTTGCCTCCTATGAAGGGACGGACTGTTACAACCACGCCTTCTCCGGAATTCGAACCCAGGCCCTTTGGTATCGCAGTCAGCGACCCTAATCACTATACCGTCCGGGCGGCAAGAACATAAACATATTATCAGGTATTTTGGAACAAAAAAAAGAAACATTATCTGGATGTTCGCCGATTTTTCACTTTTTAGTGTCATGAATCATACAGGTTCTGTACGTAATCCGGGGAAATGGCATTTCATGTGGCTTCGGCCTGACTCCAAGTTCAATCTTAGTGTATGTCCAACAGCTATACGAGCAAATCTCAAACATACTGAATGGGCAACATAGGCGGGGAATATGCAAGCCATGGACGAAGCGAAATCTTTTGTGTCCTAAAGAAGGCGTGGGCCTTCTGAAAAACATATTCACGAGTATTGTCCTCCTGAAATATAGCTCCCGGAATGAGTTGAATATTGCGAATGACCTCTGGTCCACAACTTGCCTTAAGTAGTGCCTATTGTTTAAGTTGCCAGATGTCTGTACTAAATCGAATCGACAATTATACCCAAATAGCTCGCCCACACTATGATGCCAGACGTTTGCGCTGTATGACGCTGGATAACACACTATGGAGCAGACGTTTCCCTCTGTAACGGTAACGTCTGAAGCGTAATCTTCCATCACTGTACTCCATATTGTAGCGACATTCATCGGAGAAAACAATTTGCTGCCTCAGGGCACGCCACGCACTGTGTTGCCGTTCCCTATTGAAATCGGAGGTGTCTGTGATTAAGCGACAGGGGAATCCTGTGTAGAGGAACCTTTCCGGGCAGTTCATGCTGCAGCAGACGGCCACGAACAGTTCAGCTAAACAACATAATACCTGTAACCGTACTTTGTCATTGCGCTAAGAAACGAGGGAACGATGTAGGATTTGACAGCAAAACAGCAAAGGATAACCGATACCTCCATGAGGATGAGGTATCGGTTATCCTTTGCTGTTGTGCTACTGCGTATCCCACTGCGAGGATTTCGGCTTGTTTGGTTCCCTTTTGTCCATTTCTTTCCAAACGTGCATAACTGTTGTGATTTTACGTTGGGTATTGCTCGATACGAAAGTCCACCTCTCGCATACCGATGATGCGGCCTCGTTCGAACTCCGTTAGTTGTTGGTACGGCACCCTTGGCTGCTGACGAGGCATATTGGCCATTAATTAAACGTTCACTGCAGGCAGAGGACGATAAACAGATATTAGCTAAACTTTACAGTCTTTAATATACATGGAACAGTAAGCATGTTAAGTTTGACTAACGTTTATTTTATTTTAAAACTTTACTATCATCTCTTATTTTCCACTTCTGGGCAGAATTAACACGTGAATATGTTTATACAAATTGTACTTGCTAACGCTTAAGTATTTAAGTTGTGGCTTTTTGCCAACAGCGTAGTAGAAGGAGAGAAAGTGAGCCATCTTGCCACGAGTCTTCACGCGAGCTTGCCATCCGTTACCGTCCGCCTTTAAGGCCACAGAATTTAGTCCTCTTGAAAGCTAAAGACGTATTGTAGTTTTCTGCAGTTTGCGTACTACGGACGTAGTAATTTTAAAAGGCCAGTCTTAGTGTTAGTCATCTGTGTAAAATATTAAAAGTTAGCTCTTATTTAAATTTTATTTAGTTAGTAGCCTTATATTTTTACGTTCACAGCACAAGTGGTTGGTCTTTGTATCCAGGAGTGCGAGAGAGACTGTGAATAAGTAAAAAAATAAAGGGTAATTAACCCTTCTCATCTTGTCGTCTTTGCTACTAGGACATAGTTTGTAGTCAACTCACTGTCCAGTCAGGACACGTCATGTTCCCCAAACAGATAAAAAGAAATACGAGTCCTGATAGAACAAGTGGTCGGTTTTCATTCCACGCAAGCCCAATCGCTTTGTAATTCTACTCATTTGCATGTCTTACCTCACTTTAGATTCCCTGTAAGTCTCGTTCAGGTTGCATGATTATTTCATGGTGCTGCTATTTTCACAAACATTAGTGTATGATCACATTTTCCAACCACTATTCTGATTAACCGCCTGGTAACACTGAATGTAGAAACAATATCCTCCTCCCTCGCCAGTTTCAAAGGGCTAAAAAAGGACTTCTTCATCTTTCGACCAACTTCTGAACTTTAATTTCTACTCCCTCGCCAGTTTTCAAACGGCTAATTTGAGGAACTTTTCATCTTTTTCCTCCCTCTTCCTGCTCCCTCCATGGGATTCACAGTAACTTTCATCACCATGCCCATTGTGGACTTTTTTCGGGTTTACAGGAAGGTACTGCAAAAGTAGTAGAACTCGTGTATAACTACTTCTGTAGCAAAGTATCAATATCCTCCAAAAACACAATGCAGTTTAACTAATTTAATATAAATATATAAGTATTTTTACAGCATTTTAATTAGGAAAATGCAGAGTATTATTTATGACCATTCATGGCATCGTCAATGCAAAACTTTGTTTATCAGGCGGACTTATTCAAATGGCACTAAATTCAGTAGATGTGATGCACACGTATGGAAAATAAAGCGAATAAAATTTAAGAGGAACTGAATGTTTTATTTAGAAGATGTATCTACAAATAGCGAATAATTAATAAGAGGTTGATCCAGCTCCGGCTCAATGCAAACTGTTATCAGGTTTGGCATTTGCTTTTAGATGTGGCGGATCACCTCCTGTGATACTGATATTTTTCACTGCCCTCTCTCTCCATTGTCGAGTTAGATTGACTACATCCTGGGATGATCGGTGCAATCTTTTTATCAGATAATAGACGTGGAATAGTGGTAAGAGTTCTGGCGATCAATCTGCCAAACTAAATGTCTGACATGGCAACTGCACAGAGACAATCAGAAAAAGTGATTTGCTGTACGAGACCGATAATCATACCGCTGAAACAAAGTCAGCGGGCTTCGAAAGAAATTGGAACACCACAACATCGTCGACGTGTCATTGTGCTTTAATGGTCGCCTGGGTTGACAAGATAAGATATTCGATTATCAAATGAAATGGCACCCATATCATAATTTCTGTTCCTGGGCAGTGTGATGGGGGCTATTCAAGGCAGTTCTTTACTGCAGTCCTGGACATCTTTACTGGTTCGAACTGAGACTTATGCCTGTAGATAAAAATACTTGGTGAATAAGATTTCGAGTCGAACAAGCCCAGAATTCCTGCAAACGCGTTTGTTGTCGTGGACGTATGAAGCGAAATCTGTGCAGTGGGATCCTGAGTGTAAATCTCGTTCTTTCAATGAGCTAGTAATGGTTCTTATATGATGTCCTACTACTGATGTCCTGGTTACAAGACAGGTCGTGGATAAATTAGGTACTGCGAGAGACATTCTGACGGTCACTCTAACCTCCCGTTTTGTCATGTTTCTACATCTAGCGCTGCCTTTTGAAGTTTTGTTCTACCATTTTCAGCCATATCTGTCCTACCTGTTCAATCATACAGTCTTCACAAATGGCAGTATCACAGCCCGACGCAAAATGCTGAAAGATCTTTTGATTTGACCACCTTGCTTCTTTCACCCAGACTGCATGCCCTCTTCAAGTAACGATATATGCTCATATTATATGCGTATCCATTTACAGAGCATTGTTATAATCGAAGTGAGTAAATAGAATCAAACTCAAATGGTAGATATGCCTTGCATTTGGAATTTCTTCCCTTCTATACGTCATCCGGATGTTCAGTTTCAGTACGTAGATTCATGCATCATTCGTCAAAATTTATGAATTTTTGCATTGAATCGTCAGGTGTCCGCATACGAAATTTCATTACGGTCAGTTAATTCTTCTTTCTTTACTTATTTTTAAATCTTATGCTACATCTGGCATAATTTTCAATTACTCAAATTTAAGTTACTTTGAAAATTTCCATTTGCAAGCACAAAATATAGAATTTTAAGATGTCTATGCATATTTTGACTTACTTATCGCTGATATGAATTAAAAACTATAATTTTTATTTAGGACTCTACTGAACAATTTTATAAAATGATAATTACCGTGTTTACTTCTTCCCTCAGCTGCTCAATAGTGTATCTCTTCCTCCTTTTTTCTGGCGAAAACAGCTGCAAGAAATATACTACTTTTTGAATTTTATAATCAGTTATTAATTATTTTAAGTAATCAGTCGCTTATTAAATTGTAAATAATCAGTTATTATTTTAAGTAGTCAATTGCTTATAGAATTTTAAATAATCAGTTACTAATTATTTGAAATAATCAGTTGCTTATTGAATTTTAAATAATCAGTTTTTAATTATTTTAAATAATGAGTTACTTATTGAATAATGTTAAATGATCAGAATTTTTAAATAATCAGCTATTTGAAATTTAAATAATCGTTAGAGTTATCAGTCATCATTAGAGTCGATCAGTTAGAGAAATAAACATGATGAACAGGCGATAGATTAAGGGCATCAAATACGGTTTTAGCTTGTTTATTTGAGTAAAAGTTATTTCGTAAGCGATATTAAAGGAGATAAAATCTCCGCTGATTCAATATACTGAATGTTTGAAATAGTTTTCATTCTTATCGTCAGCGATATTTCGAATTTCATTCTCGTTAATTTTTCGAAGCGTATGCTTCCTTTTATATACACTTTTACACAGAGAATGGACTGTAGATTTTTTCAATATTCGGAAATCAAATAAAAAATATAATTACTTTACCTTATGTATCTTTTAATTAACAAAATAAACGTTTTGCCTTCTAAACTAATATAGAATAAGAATACGAATGTAATATTTTATACCGGTCTATTGCGCGAAAAGCAGTTTAATTAACAAAATAAACGGAAGCACTTTTAATTAACAAAATAAACAGAAATGACTTTTAAAACTAATATAGAATGCGAATACGAAGATAATACTTTATTACTGGTCTGTTGCGAGAAATGCAGTTTTACCAGCTTCAAGATGAAATTTGGGCCCTTCGACGCTTGACGTTTTATGTTATGAATATTTTGTTTCAATTTAGTCATTATCGTCAGCTTATTTCTATGCATACGACTTTTAAGATGTATTCCATTTAGAAAATATATAACAAGGAGAGGATACTCTGGATTTCTCGGGATTTTACCGGGAAACGAATTTATTGGGAACATTTCTTCAACTACAGGTATGATCATATTGGAGGTTGTTAAAAGTTTTCATCGTAAGAGGGCGCTTTTGCGCAAGAGAAGGATATTCTATGCACCATACATTCCGGAGCATACGAGCATTTTTAATACAAAAAAATGAGAACGAAACTGAAGCGCATCTTACGCCGGATGTAAAAATGATAGACTTAAAATAAAGAACAAAATCAGAATATGAAAATTAGATTTTTTACATGTACCTAAGTGCTGTTTATTTAAAAGAAATGACATACTTTTATGAACTGAATTTTCACAATCGGATAACATGAAAGTTTTGTCATGTTCTCTTCCGTTATATCGTCACGCGCACCATCGAATTCTGTTTCAACGTCACTATCATTATTACGGATGATTATTTATTACCCATAAATAAATAATCAAAGGAGGATGACGATTATTTATTACCCACAAATAAATAATCAACGGATGATGATAATTATCTATTACCCATAAATAAATAATCAACGGATGATGATGATGATGATTTATTATCCCTAAATAAATAATCAACGGATGATGATGATTACTTATTACCCATAAATAAATAATCAACGGATAATGATGATTATCTATTACCCATAAATAAATAATCAACGGATGATGAGAATTATTTATTACCCATAAATAAATAATCACCATCCGTTTCATCTTTCACCAGCACCAGACATCCTTGCTTCAACACGATTTCCATTTTCTTTCTCAAACTTAATGCCTTTCCATTTGAAACCAGCACTGAGATTGCTTCGTTTACCAGAAGCCACAGTTGCTGCTAAAAGAAACACTATATCGACTGCATTTCAAATAAAGCCTTCAAAGTCTACTTCAAAATCACGGCTTCAAACGACTACAGAGAAAGAAAAAATCTGACTCCTAATTGCACAAATTCATTCGGGTCGGAAGGGCATTCTTAAATTCTGTGCCCCCTTTTCTAGAAACCTAGACTAACATTCTTGTGCAGAACTGCATTGAATACAAACCATATTCTTTTCAGAATTATTTATTCTGTCAAGCATTTCTCTGACTGAAATGTTTTGATCAAATTCGGCAAAGGGTTTGGAAATTTTAATTCCTTATTGGTAGCTGTAAATACGGAACTTGAATGTCCCAGCAGGGAAAATGGGGGGGAGTGAAAAGAAAACTACTTCTGTAAACTTAGTTTTGAACTCATGCATTTTCGGAAACTGGAAAATTTAAGTTTTATAAACAAAGAAACCGAGTGTTTGAATTTAATGGAACAGGAAATACTTGAAGACTTAGATGACTCTAATAGGTTCGTAGGGGAAAGCTATCGTGTAAAGCTGGTGTGAAAGCCACGTATACTGGAAAAGGTAGCGAATAAGTTAAATCATGCAGAAAGTTAGCGTCACCAAAGAGAAGTGACTGGGAAAAATTTTGAGGGTTTGGTCTGAAGGTTGTAGGGATTTATATTTATTTTCTAACCACTTACGTTACATGTTCTTTCCTATAAGCCTTCATTTCGCCTAATTGTCAGTGCCAGAATATTTAAATTCTGGTAGCTCGCGTGAAGTAATGCAAATTCTACCTTGAGGAGAAAAGGTTTAAATACCGAGTTCTAGAAGGGAAAGTTAGAGAAGTTTGGGCAAGCGCTGGACTTTTGTAGCTTGAGCTTCTGTTTCTGCATTTATTGCTGGTTAACGGGGCGTAACAGCTATTGCTTTTGCTGCCACTACATTTCGACGCGGATTTAGGTAACAAGTTATCTTAGCCCTGTATAGAAATTCTGCTGCTTGTTAATATCTTCGAATTTTTAGTTTAGTTCTTGTTATGAGTTACCGCCCGAGTAAGGCGTAGGGTGGCAGCGTCAAGTCGACGCATTGTGAATTTTAAAGAGTTAATAAATGGTTCTTTTTATCCTTCTCCTGTCTAGTTTCTACGCGTACTTCAGCTGTCACGTCAGGAAATAAACAAGTAGATCTCATAAAGTTAAGAAATGATACATCTTTTTTGGAGATTACAAAAAGGTAATTGATGAGTATCGAAAGGAAGGTATCATTGGAAACTCCTCTTGCGACAGTAAGTCGTCATATTCTGAAGAGTTCACTTACTCTGTTTGCTCTATGTTCTGACAATCATTCTAATTACCCCATATTCTGATACAATTGTCTTTGTGGCCGATATAAAACAAGCATACTGACAAATTTTAATTAATCCTAGTGATAGGAATTTTGCTAAATTTCTACGGACTGATGATATCGTTTCCAACTCATATCAAGAAATAAGTTCCAGAGTTTTATTTGGATTATGTCCATATTTATTAGCCACAACTCGAAATATCATTTCGATAAATATAAAGAGCAATTTCCTGATATTTGCAAGTTATTGTCAGAATGGTTTTATGCAGACGATTTAATTGGAGGCGAAGAAGATTTGCAAGTCTTTGAAGATTGCGACTGAGGGAGTCTAGATTCTTAAAGGAGATAACATGATAGTACGAAAATGGAAAACCAACTCTAAGAAGCTTTGAGAATTCTGGAAAGATGCTTCGATCAGGAAAGGAGCTCAATTACAAGACTTGACTTACTATCCAAGGTGTAATACAACACAGATAGAGTCTGGTTTGTGACTTAGATGTGGATAATATTTCATTCAACAAAAAATATTTTGTCAAGAACTGAACTGCTTTTAAAAGATTTAGTTTTTTAATAGTGGGTCATATTTATGATCCTTTTGGGTTTCTGGGACCTTTCATCATGAATTTAAAATGGGTTCTGCAAGAACTATGGAGTCATGATCTGGATTGGGACAACAAACTTCCATCTTCACTGGTTGACAAATAGCAGCTGTGGGGAAATTGAACACTTAAAAGATCACTTGATTGCTAGATGGTATTTCTCAAATTTCAAACATGAATTTATTTCATTTGTAATTCATGTCATTTGTAATGCAATCTTTTTTAGATTCATCTCTTTTATCCTATGGAACCGTGCTATATGTGAGATCTATATCAGCAGATCGGACATACGTATTAATTTTCTTTGTTCTAAAAGTAGCATAGCTCCTCTAAAAGATCTTACGTCGCCAATACTCAAATTAATGGGAACTTGATTATCCGCAAGATCATCGACCAAGTATATAGATGCCTTAAACTTAATATATTTAATTATTTCGGGACAGATTCAATGATTACATTATTCTGTATTAAAGGACAATCTGGTAGATCAAAACTTTTGTAAAAAATAGAATAGAAGAACTTCCAATCCTTATCAGATATTAATAATTGGGCTAATTGCTCCGGAGAAGATAATCCTGCAGATATCCTGGCCGGAGGATTTTCCTCTGCAAATTTACTTACGAACCAGCTTTGGTGGCACGGTCCACCGTGGTGCCTGAATTCTGTCTTTTTGAATTTTCTCCTACTAAAAGGGAGGACTTAAAGACGTAGACTTGAGCTAAAAAAGAATTTGAGAATAATGTTCGGAGAACAGCCTTGACGCTAAAAAGGGAGAAACAGCTTATTGTGGTATGGCAGGTAATGGTTGTCATTCGATGACGTACTTCCTCTAGGCAGACAGCCGTAATACTTTTCCCTTGCTAAGGGATTATCCGTAGTATTACTTATTATCTGTAGTATTTATTATTAGCATTTATTACTGTAGTATTTATTATTGTAGTACTTATTCTGTACTATTTGATTATCTGTAGTATTTACTTCCGTTGGCATGATGAAATGTCGCCCATTTCCTTAAAGAAGCCAAGTTGGCGCAACCAAGGCTGTTCTCCGAACAATATCCGAATTTGAAATAACAATGCAAAATAAATATTTGCTAGAAAATTCTAAATTTAGTTTAGATTTACTGAAATGTTAATGTTTCTTAAAAGTACTAAGAATATCTGCACTAGTTAAACAGTTTGTTAATAAACCTCAAAGACAGCGTACGTTTACAAGTCCTGTGACAAAGGAGGAGATTTTTCAAAGAATGAGGTTCATCCTGTACTTTTTCCTAAACAGCCTAAATTTACATAGTTAATAATAATAAATATTATTTTAAAATGTTTCATAGTGCGCTAACATTCGAGTTCCCCAAAATTAGGTTTAGATTTCGGATTCCACGAGGTAGACAAATTGAAAAAAGAGTATTAAGGAAATGTGTGATTCGGCCTTCTTGTATGATAGCAGTATCATCGGCATGACACTTAATCATGGTGACGTGATCGACTTTAATTTTTGGGAAGTCATTTGCATAAACTAAGTACAGGAACGGCCCAAGGATTGAATTTTGGAAGACACCAACACAGATTGGGTGTGAAAAAGAGATGCACTCTTCTTATCTCACTGAAAAAGACTTGTCGTGAAAAAATATGATGATTAGAACCTATTCCCGGGTAAAATCCATCTCTATAAACTTGTGAATAAGTTCTTTATGTCAAACGCGATCCAAGACTTTGCCCATGTCCAGTATACTGACAGCTGTACTATATTTATTGTGCATTGCCGTTCCAACGAATTCTGAAATCCGTACTCGTTGGTGAGTAGTTGAAAGCCTCTCTGGAAACCACACTGTTCATCTGCGATTTGTGTAAAAAGTGGCTTCAATCTATTATAAACGATGCCTTCGAGGACCTCTTCCAGCAACGACGGTAGACTGAACGTCCGATAACTTGAGAGATATCCAGGCTATTTTTCAGGCTTGGGATCAGGAACAAGTTTCCATGTTTCCAAGGCTCGAAAAGTGCGATTTTGTGAGACATGCGTTGAAGATACTTATTCTTTTTATCGATGACAAAGTGGGGGAGGTTTTTCATATGTCTGTTTTTAATGAAATCGTTTCAAAGAGTCTTTTTGAGCTAGCTGATTAATTATATCGAGCACTTCTTTAGATGTAGTTAACTTTATCTGGTTTTGTGGTGAAGGAGAGTTTATCCAATTCTGAACCGGTGTTCCGATCGGAGGCTGTAGTTCCTGTATCAATCTTAGATTAGTGTTACTGTTTACTTACACTGAGAGTGGGAAATATTCCTCTTTCGTTTGTTCACTATTAAAGCCTTAATGGAACCATCCAAGGATACTGATCCATTGTTGACACCACTCACTTTACAAAGAATCTGTAATCTGCTCATATCTGGCCAAATGTTTGAGAAAGAAGCTAGTGAATTTGCCAGACGCTTTGGAAATGCCGCCTTTTTGCGCGCAAACGGCCAATCATACAGAACTAAGAAGCAGAATAAGGTTTTTTTAGGAAAAATAGTCAGCAATGTGTCCAAATTAGATATAAAAAATGGGGGAGGTGTTTTGAATGGTTCTCGTCCCAGCGTGAAAAAAAAAGACCAATGAAGCTCCTCTGTTCCATAAGGTGAGAACATATTTGTTTTCAACTGAAGTGTTTATTTTCGCTAGATGTGTATAACATAGCAACGAATGTGTTTTTAAAACGCTTTTATCACACTTGACTGATTCAGATATGCTGTCCCCCCGTCATGCGGGAATCAAATGACCGTTGGCTATGACTTCTTTGCAGCCATGTTGAGTGGTACTGTATGTAGTACTTCATTTTTCTTTTACGGCAATGATGACGAAAAAGAAGTTAGTGATGATGTGAGAACAGAATCAGCTTTTAACTCTCGCATCAATGAAATTGCTTGTGCGTTGTTTTGCATGCAGTATGAACGACGACTAATTGTTCGAATTATTAATAAAGAATTAAATTTAGGAAAAAATGAGTGTTCGTAGGATTTTAAACAGAATTCGGAATGAGGAAATCTCAAAAATCATCCCAAAATGTTTAACTGCTGCACGAAACTTGGAAAGGAATGTGAAACCGTGATTTTTTTTTAATGAGTTAGTCCCGGGTGCTGAGTGATAGGTTTGCAAAAAGGATCTGAGGTGAAAGGTAAAGGTAGGGTGAAAGGTAAAGGCGAAAAGGTAAGGTTATAAAAATAGACTGAAAGGAAAACCGCGAGCGTTTTCGAAAAAAAATTCGAAACCAAAATTATGATCATTGCTTTTTCGATAGTCTTGGAAATGTACACTGCGCAGAAAAAAAAGGAAAAAAAAAGGCCAGTTCTTTCTACTGGGCCGATTGACGAAATTCAAATTTTAAGTTTTTCATGTCTTGAAAGCTCGACTTAGGATATATATTAGATTTATGTATAGCGGTTATCCTAATATAGATATTTTAACACAAAATCGGATTTTCTAAAATAACATATACTTTTTTTCCATATTTCGATTCTACGATTCAAATAATGCTTACATAATAAATTTTGTAATTTTTGGTGAAAAATTTATTATCTTGGCGGATGTTTTTCACTTTGCGCCAAGAATAATTCACTTGGCGAACTTTTCAATTTATAGCAACCTATTTTTCTTTCCTATTTCTCATTGTCTACGAGCGGAAAAAAAGTCATCGTTCATACACTGGCGCGCAAAAATTAAGGACGAAGTCGAAAAATTAGCATATCAGCTGAACGAAGAGGCAGAGCGGACAGAAAGACCAATCAGGAGATTAAGTAAGGTGATGCACGGTAGCACATGCGCAGATATGCAGGTAGACGTAATGAGGGAGTGTCTGAGTAGTATAAAGCATGTTGTCGGTGTAAGATCAGTATTTCTGGCAAAGAGATTGCACGCCGTATAGCAGTTAAAATCACACCGAGTTGCTGCCTCAGCGAGAAATGGCGAATAATCAATCTGTTAGACGACATCTGGATGCTTTTACCCGAGGTCGAATCATTGGGAAGTTGGAAGAAGGCCGCAGTGTGACAAGTGTGGCCGCAGAGTTCTGAATTGCCCACAGCATCGTTTCACGACTTTGGAGACAATTTCAAACTACAACAGAACAGCTAATCGGGGGTTTAGTAGTGGTCGTCTACGAAGAACCACACCCGCAGATGACCGGTATATTGCCTTCCAGGCCAGAAGAAGCAGGCGGCAGACAGTGGGAGAAATCGCTAGACACACGACACAGGCGACTGGACGACCGATATCGCGTTTTACCGTGGCCAGAAGACTGCACGGTGGTGGTTTGTTTGCACGACGCCCTGTACGGTGTGTACCCCTAACGCCTGCCCATCGGAGAAGGCGTTCTCTGTGGTGCCGGGAACACCGGAATTGGAGAGACAATGAATGGGGACGAGTACTCTTTACAGAAAGGAACAGATTCAGTCTGAGTAGCAATTCTCATCGCATACTCATCTGGAGAGAGCGGGGAAGCCTCAATCATCCCTCGAACATCATTGAAAGGGACAGGTATGGAGGTGGCGGTGGTCTCGTTTGAGGAGGCATCATGCTTGGTAGTCGTACAGACCTTCACATCTTCGACGCAGGTTCAGTCAACGGGACCCGTTATTGTAACGAGATTCATCTACCATATCTACGTCTTTTTAGAGGCGCTATGGGTCCGCAGTTCCTTTTCATAGACGACAATGCACCATGTCATCGTGCAGTAGCTGCCGAACAGCTCTTAGAGAGTGAGGATATTGAACGTATGGATTGGCCGGCACGATCTCCGGATCTCAATCCCATCGAGCATGTATGGGATTTTCTAGGCAGACGCTTGGCAGCTCGTACCTTGCCACCAGTAACGATTCCGGAGCTTCGATTGGCACTGCAAGACGAATGGGCAGCAATGCCTCAACAACTCATTGACACCCTTATTCTCAGCATGGGCAGACGCTGTGAAACCTGCCTAGCAGTCAGGGGAGATCATATCCCGTATTAAAGACCGGATGCTTCTTGCTGGACACCCATCATAGGGATGTTTCGGCCTTCAGTCGCATTGCGCTCCATGCTACTTTTTCAAAAAAGCTTCTTTTTATCCCTCTGATTTCTCTTTTAGTAAGTGTTGCTTACATTACTCATGTCCTTACGTATTGGGGATTTTACGGTATTAAATGTGTTGATTTGGAAAGCTTTTGTACAAAGTTATATTGAAAAAAACCGTCTCGTCCTAAATTTTTGCACACCAGTGTACTTTCAAATAATTTTAACAGAGTGCGTAAACCACATTTTCGTTATTATCGCTTATAACAAATACGCCAAATTTCTAAATGAGCAAAAATGTAAACTCACGTATATCTTAGGAAATTTTGGAAAAAAACTCTATTATTTTCCAAGTGTGCTTAGAAACACATCTAATTTAAGATGATGGCAAAAATGCTGTAGGTTATAATTTAAAATGTTTTTCGAAAAATTTAGAAAAATTATTTTAAAATACAATTTGTAAAAGTAAATCGTAAAAAATTGGCAAATTTTATTTGGAATGAATCTAAGTTTCGAAATGCGATAGAAGGAATCAAGTAAGTTTAATGAAAAAAATGAAAAAAGAAATATTAACAAATATTATTGCGTGCGTACGGGTTTATAATGGATTAAATGCAGAAGTCGATAAAAAGTTAATAAAATTTGTTCTTTTCACAAGAAATAACACAAAATGCTGAAATATTTCCTCAGAGATATTCGTGCAATATCTCAAACGTTAAACAGAATTCAATTCAAAATAGAGAAACCAATTCAGTCTCACAGCGAATTCGCTACAATCAATAGCAGCGTTAAGTAAACAAACAGTTCGCTCAAAACAACAGCAACTCAGCTGAAGTGTTTTTATTCCGCTTTTTTAAGCATTTTAATTATTCAGGAGAACATTCTGGTAAAATCTATAAATATCTCGATTTTTGTGGATAGCAACAGCAATTACGAGATATTTATATATTAAATATTAAATACACGAGCTCTTGTATTTTTGCTTTTCCGACGAAGCTTTCTCTACAAATTTGTCTGCGTTGCACAGGAAAATAAAACAACTTTAATTAAAATTCTAAATAAATAGCTAAATACAAAATCCTGAACGCCAGATGAGCCTATATCAAATTAATTAAAATGGAAGAGCTAAAATTTTGAGAGCTAAATTTTAAAAACTACTCGTGCGACTTTTACAAAACTTGACTCTTTCTCATAATTTGAGTCGTAGAATCGAAATATGGAAAAACATTGGCATGTCAATTCAGAAAGTGTCAATTCAGAAAGTCCAATTTTGTGTCAGATATGGCCAATTTTATGTCCAATTTTGTGTCAATATTAGAACTATATAAATTTAATCTATATCCTAAGTCGCAATTTCGAGACGTGAAAAACGCAAGTTGAATTTCGCCAATCGGTCCAGTAGAACGGGAGATATAGAACTGTCCGTCCCCCTTTTTTTCTCCGCAGTGTACATCTTGCACAAAAAAATGGAACTATTCTATATCGCTCATTCTACCGGGCCGATTGATGAAATTTAATTTGCGTTTTTCATGTCTGAAAAGCACATAACTTTGTTCTAACGTAGTTATTTTGGCATTAAACTGGACTTTTTGTGAAGTGGCATACCGAATTTTTTTTCATATTTTGATTACACGATTCAAATATGCCAAAGTGCCAAGTTTCGTAAATTCGCACGAGTGTTTTTAAAAAATTAGCTTTCAAAAATTTAGTTCCTCAATGTTAATTGAATTCGCTATATATTTCTTAATATCTCTTTCTTATTAAACTTCCTTGATTTCTCCTTTTACAGTTCGAAATTTAGGTTCAATCAAGCAGATAGTTTCTCATTTATTTTTAAATTTTGTATTTTTAACGATTTTTATAAATTTTTCTACCACCACCTTAAAGTAGATGTATATATAGGCATATTTGTTGCAAAAGAAGTTGTTTTTATTCAAAATCTCCAGTGATATGTGAATTTATATATTGGAGCGTTTTCAAATTTGGCATGTCTGTTATAAGCGATAATAACGCAAAATGTGGTTTACGCAGTTTGTTAAAATTATTTGAAAAAGAACGATGCACCTTTTTTTCCACTCGTGCACAATGAAAAAAGGGAAAGGAAAACCGGTTGCTATAAACTAAGAGTTTCGCCAAGTGAATTATTCTTGGTGCAAACTGAAAACAGTGTGGCAAAATAAATTTTTTAATTTCTGTGTAAGCTTCTCACCAAATACGAAGAGAAACCATTTTGGTAAAACTATATTAATGGCAGAGATGATTTTTCGAAGGTGTCTTTGTTGATATATCTGAATAAAATCAAAGAAAAATTTTATAGACTTGTTCCTTAATTTCTGAATCGGCTGCATAATTAAGAGTCTATATTACATAAAGAGTAGATGGCCTCATATGTTTCCCATTTTGGCAAAAATCTAAATGCATGCAAAAGATCAAGTAGATATGTTTAAATTTTATATTTTCATTAAATATGTTTAAAAAATAGCACGCCAGATGAGTGGGCTTCGGCCAAAGCAAAATTTATAAATTCTAAGTACATCTGAAAAGAGAACGTATAAAAACACTAGCTTTTACCCGCGACTTCGCTCGCCAGCCAACAAGTAGTAACTTCAAATTTTAAATAATTTGGACCAGTTGGAGGTACTGAAAGTTTCTTATTGGAGGGAGGAAACCTACGTGAGATCGAAGACAATGTCACTTTTGAGTTTTCAGTGCTGGCATGTACGGAAGATTCTTGGAATCCAGCAATTTTTGCTGCCTGGGCCCGAGATAAATTCCTAGACATGTTAGATTTACGTTTGCAAGGCATTTCGGAAAAAAAAAAACTAAAAAATTAACTGTAAAAAAGGAAATAAATAAATAAACAAAAAGAGATTATTTAGTTTTTACCCGCGGCTTCGCTCGCGTTGATGTCCTTAAATACGTAAGTTTCAACTCCGCGTGAATTTTAAAAATGCACTCCTCGTAAAATTTCAGTAAATACTGCCCTACTTCAGTACCTATAGGCCACGGATATTTTGTATTTACGCGGAGTGTATCGAAACGAAATCTAGTAAAACTACTACGTATATTACCTAATGACTGAAAAATGTTTGTGAAAGAAGAGCCAAAAGCCGGAAATCCTGAAGGATTTTAAATAATAAATTAAGACGCTTAATTAATAAATGTTACGTTTTTACGCCTTAATTACTTAGCCGATCATCATGAAATTTTCAAGATATATTTTGGATATATTAGAAAAGGTTAAAAATGTTTGCGTGGTTTAAGTCACTCGCCTGCGCGCGCAGACAAACTTTTACGTGGTTTAACTTATCGTTATGAAACTTTCAACATTTAATGTTTATACAACGACAATCACTTTAAGCTATAAAACCTAATATATAGTTTAAGTTTCAACAGATGAGTTGCATTTTATAGCTTATAACCTTTTCTAATATATCCAAAATATTTCTTGAAAATTTCATAATGATCGGTTACGTAATTAAAGCGTAAAAGCGTAACAAACGAACTCACATTCGCATTTATAATATTAGTTAGGATTTCGACATGAATGAAATCAGTACAGTCTTTCCAAGCAGCAACCAATTCGTAAAAATGTTTGTTGCCAAACCAGGAAAAACAAAAACTTTTGACACTTTGAGTTAATACGTATACGCATGACGTTGTGATTAGCCTAAAGAAGCGTTAGCCCAGAAGGGTCTACGATTTGAAAGCCATCAGTGGCAGCACTTTTCTAAATAAAGTGTATTTTTATCTCCAGCGTGCGGGACTGTCGGAAAACTGAGTGCGAAAATTAGCGTCTTCGGAGTTATTAATTAATATCTCGGCTGATTAAATTCTTAGATAAGAATCGAAGATAAGAATGGTCGAAATGGCTTCACACGAATTTTTGGAAACCGGTTGTACATCTCTCGAAACTCAACTTCTGCCGTTCCGGAGGAGTTGATGTTACAAACAAACAAACAGACAGACGCGCACAGATTTTTAATAGTATAGATTACATCTCGCATTAGAACACATTCATATTTAAAAAAAGTGAATTCAAACTTGTAGCATATAATACATACAAAAAAATCAGACATAGCCATAAATATAACTACAGTAAGAGTAAATCGAAGAATCATCATGTACGTACTTGTGCGAGCTGCTTTTCGAAATCGAACACTTCATTTACAGTTTCGAAATTCGGATCCAAATCTTCGGGCATGAAATTCAGAAGGGAATCATCATTTGACCTCATTATATAAGCTGCTTTTCGTATCAGTTCGACGTAATTATGGACTTCGTTATTATTTAAATCACCGATGAAATAGTCACGATCTATTCCTAATGGCGGCTGGTCCAACTTGAAAAGAAAAATTATCTTATATGAGACGGATAACAGATGAAAATTCATTAACACATTTTTTTCATTTAAAATACGATAATAACTTTATGTTAAATTAAGGAAAATTATGAAAAGAAAATGGCGTATAAGCAAGCAGGAGGTTTCGCAGATCAAACAAAACTTTCATCTTCAGAAATTTCAAATTTGCAGCTGGAGAAATATTTTCTATTGAACCTCCATAAACTGAATATCTGCTTACGTCACGCCAAGTCCTGGTAATGATAATTGTTATTTTTCGTAGTATTTAGTGCTTCGGAGTGTAACACTGGTTTAATGTCCCCCCGGGGGTGCTCTTCATCAAAAAAGGGGCAGAACTGAGCTAAATCGCACTGTCATCTGTAAAGTGCTCAAGGCTGTTGCCAACAACAGGCGTAATATTGCACTCCTTGCCACGAGAATTTTCGTGGGCTTGAGCTGATTATACGTGAGACTAATGAGCATTAGTCAACAACAGCAACAAGAACACTGGTTTAACTTTTTTGAAAACGAATCCATTTAAAACAAACGTTTTCTTTTCAGTTTATTTCCAAAAAGACAAAAATATTATTTTCTTCAAAATAAGAAAAGACTTCACACCATAGTTTTTAAACAAATTTGTTATTAGGATTTGTAAATTTAGTCAACTACCCAAAAAATGTTTAAATTTTAGTACTACCATAATCGGATGCTTAGTTTCCTGACCATCATCATTCGAAAACGAATTAATTAAAGTTTTAGTCGTGTGATAAAAGGAAGACGTTGAAAGTGCGAATAGATTCATGGGTCTAGTCTAATATTTAAGAAACAGGAAAACATGTATATGGCATTTGGCATGAAAACTGAAGACGATAGTGGGTAGCCGTAGATGCTAATAGTATGTACGGTGTCTCTTTTACGCTTAATAGCCTTGTCTCTTATAATAAGCTTATTTCTGCTATACATAAAAAACATTTTAAGCTATTAGTAGGCCTCAATTAAAGGCTTATGATAACTTTCATGACTTGATCATGTCCTCTTGCTGTCTTATAATGATTGTCAACGAGGAATAGGTGAAAACAATTGAGAATCAGTAAGATAAATGGAGCAGGAACTACTTCAAACTGTTAGAGACTACGTGCAAGAAACCTTGGGAGTCGATGCATCGGGAAATGCGGTTTGCTATGGATGCATGCAAACGTCTACTCCTACCAGATTCAGTGCAGTTGCATACCCAAGTTAGACACGCTTTGCGATGACTAGAGCCGGCATCCAGTGACATCCCAGACGTATTTGATGGAGAAGTGGTACAGCAATAGAAAAAGCCACGGATAGATAGATTCCTGTATTGGTGGCCCCCAGTAATTAGTGAGTACAGTACCGAAGTGCTTCGAATCCTAGAGAAGGGATGGATGTAATTTTTCCGTCCCTTTATACGAGGCAACGGTGGTCCACCTATCAAGTGCCTCATAATAAGAGACAGCCGCTTAAGGCCTTAGTGTGGCCAATGCCTATAAACGGCTAGAGCCCGCCCAATGGAAAAAGAAAGATTCCTGTTTTGCGAGAACAATCTATAACGACATGTATGCCACGTGCAGGGACATTATTAACTGTCCCTCCTGCTGGAGGCCATTTCTGAGGCATGACAGCATGGATACGACAACAGCTCCAGGAAGTAGACTACGTAAAATTGGCAGGTCAGGATGATCCGCAAAATGATTAAAGTTAATCGGATATCATACACAATAGTAACCTGTACCATAATACGAGCTGTGATAGAAGTATGACGCATTATAATGGCAAGAGGTAAAGGAACAGTGTTCTCTTGACCAAACGATCGTCGCATGCTTGCCTGTCGCCGACAGGCAAGCATGCGACGATCATTTGGGTCGAGTGAAAACCTGATTGATCACTGAAAATGATACGACTATGGTCTGCTACATTCTATTCTGTACGAGTGCAATACCCAACAAATGTTGCTGGCGATGAACCGGCGTTAATCTTAGTAGCTTAAGAGGTGCGGACAATGCAGTCAACTCTCTGCCAATTGTCGTACAATAATGTTAACAGACATACAATGCCTTGAAGATGTGGATAGATTTCGCTGACTGTTGAAAAATATAATCCTCGGTATGGTTACGGCAGAGCATATGATGGCTTAATCCATGAGCCGAATCGCGCTTCGCAATCTGCCGCTGCCTTTTGCTCAGTAGCACACTGCGTGTTACTATGTAAATTGCTCACAACATCATTTCACTGTTTCATCGACTTGACACACGTACTTGGAAATTCGGGGGTTATGAACCTCTTGCTTTCTGGGAGGCGATAATGCATCCTCTTTAGGACTCATCTATTTACCTGTGAGCCCGTTGGGTTCGTCTTCCAAGTATTCTCAAGCAGCACTATCACGAACACTGGTTCGAATTCATAAACGAATTGCGACAAATAAAAGAATTCATACAGATGAATCAAAATTCAGTGTAGATTAGTGATGCTCAACCTTCTTTTTTTTTTTTAAGTCCAAAGGGATTTAGTCCCGAAGGACTATTACTTTCGTTTGGGCGTTTTGCGTTGTTTCACAAAAAACGGCGTATCACTTTTCAATTTAGTCCTTATGTTTCTTTGTTGGTTATTATTTTTTTGTTTTCTTTTTTGTTTTTTGTTGCGGCACAATTTTAACGATTTTAAAATTCGGCGGCACACAAAGAAAAAGATAAGTTTAAAAGTTATTTATTTACCTAATAATACATTATGTAAAATAGTTTATGATAATAATTTTGAATGTAAAATAAAATAATATGTACTACAAAAACAGCAGTACGTTTATTAAGGGATTGATTACAAGTTAATAATAAGAATATTTTAATGAGAAATTTGAGCTTGATGGGTTTTGATAATTTCATTCATATTCGGTCGAAAAATGACAATGCTACTCTCATATCGTCTTTTACATTTAATAGTCTCGATCTTTTATTCGCTTTTATGTTGGTTAGCACTGAAAATCCGAATTCATATAAATAAAATGTAGAAAATTGTAATAATATTTTTAAAGCTTTTTTTTGGCTGTCATGGGATAGTCGCGTCCAATGTTAATCCAGAATGACTTAATTGATTCTTCCGAATATTTTGAAATTAAATCTCTATTATTAGAAAGCGAAATTAGCTCTTCCTCCTCATGCAAAGTTAATTCAAAAACAGAAGTATTCGTTATCACAAATAGATTACGATTCCAATCAAATTCTTTTTATATTTAATTTGGAATTTTTATTTTTATTTTTATTTGGAAAATAATGAATAATTCTCTCCTCTAATGTTGTCAAATGTTCAATAACAATTTTATGAATAATTTTATTAAAATATTTTTGGACTGATTCAAACTTTTCCAAATTGCTTTCCTGAGCTTTATTCTTCCATAAATTTATTTGTTTTTGGAATCCAACCAACCTGTTAAGTTTAATGCATTTTCTTTTGGCCCTTGCAAACTTGAATTTATGGAATTAAAAATAACAAAAATGTTTGATAAGTAAGCTAGTCTCCCATCTGCACCAATCAGAACTTCTATTTCCGAAATGCTCTCTCCTCCAGAGCACCAAAATCTGCTTGGATAAAACAATTGGCGCGCTTATTAATGTCTTAAAAACCGAATTTCGCCAATTCTCATGTGTACCGTATACTACTATCAAATCCAATGTAATTTTTATATACATTTCTACAAATATACACTTCTAAAATTTGGTGGCACACTTTAAGAATTTGGCGGCACACAAAAGTGCCGTGGCACATTCGTTGAGAATCACTGAACTAGATAATCGGTAAGGTTTCACATTTATGAAAGAAGAAAAATAATACGCCTTTATTTTGGAATCATTTATTTATTAAGTCGAATAGATAAGGAATTATATTTAGAGGAATATTCAGTGTTAATTACGTTGATATATGATATTTGCAGTCGATGGGCATAGGAAAATAATGAAGCTTAGCAATCAGAGTCTGCATTTTGTCGTTGGCCAAGTGGAAGGCAGCCGAATCGAAGACAGAAGAATTTCACTTTAAAAACTCTACATCTTTATTCGATTAAAATGACAGCTCATTTTTCTTTAGACGATGATCACGTATGCAATAATTATTTAAATAGAAATAAGACTAAATTTAGAACTTTGACGTCATAAGTATTTTTAACAAAGGGAAGACGAAGATACAGAGCAAAGCGTTCGTATAGCAGGCACTGGCAGAGAGCAATCTGATGAAAAATGCCGCGTAGAGCTATTTATAGTAATAATTACATAACAGGTCACAGAGTTCTCGAACTTACTAGTCTAGAGGAAGATTCTAAAATTGCAGAAAGTTAATTAGAGGTTGATTGTTCGCGTAGAGCAAAGCCATCGTAATATATATATATAAGAAATCGTTACATTGAATTCAGTGAAGAAAAGGACTATCTTTTTAATAATTTCTCTCCTTTATAATACACATCCACAGAGAACTACCTCGATAAAAGTATAGTAAAAATACATTTATGGCTATAAAAGTTATTTGCCTGTTCACCTATTTACAACTCTATTGAACACCCTTGGAACATAAAGGAAAAATTATTAAATTTCAATCAATCATCTCCACGGCATCCTGATCAGAAAGAAACCCAGACACATAATAACATGGTGTTAGAAATTTCTTTGACACTTTTGACATGACATACCTTGGACGCGAAGGAAATAGATTGTCCATAGACTGCTTCCACAGAGTGTTACTGAATAAAATGCAGAAGTTTATTTTTATGACATTAGAATAATCTTCCTTTTATAATTATTTCCCATTAGAAAAATTTGTACTGATTGTACAA
This sequence comes from Stegodyphus mimosarum, assembly GCA_000611955.2. NCBI lineage: Eukaryota > Metazoa > Arthropoda > Arachnida > Araneae > Eresidae > Stegodyphus > Stegodyphus mimosarum. Next base: position 123,017 of record KK114511.1, on the reverse strand, counting down.
GCGTTAAAATTTGTTACAAATTATTTCTATAAGTTTGTGCCACCAAATTTTAAGTATTAATAAATTACAACATTTTCGAGAAAACAAGTGAAAACCCTAGACGGTAAATCGTTATTATTTTACCTGTAGTTGGATAAATAATATATACCATTATCACTCATGATTTTCTTTTCCGTTCCGTTGCTATTCTGTTAGAAATATTCTCATAAATTAAAAATCTCATTATAATTTTTTCAGATAATGAATCTACGTGCTTTTCTGGCCTACAGTTTCTGGCCCCGTAAAAATATTTTATGGGTTTCTAAGGGGCATTTTTAGCAGGGATGGAGGAGTTAAAATTTTGAGAGCCAATTTTTTTTAAAAATACTCGTGCGATATTTTACAAAATTTGGTAGTTTGGTATAATTTGAGTCCTAGAATTGAAATATGGAAAACAATTGGCATGTCATTTCAGAAAAAAATCCGATTTTATGTCAAAATACCTCTATTAGAACAACACTATATATAAATCTAATACATGTCATAAGTCGCGCTTTCGAGACATGAAAAACGCAATTTGAATTTTGTCAATCGGCCTAGTAGAACGAGAGATATAAAACTGCCACTCCCCCTTTTTTTTCGCAATGTACATGAATATAAATAATTTGATAAATCACAAATTATTTTGAATTAATTTGGATTTTAACTTATTATTCATTTGAAGCTAATAACAAAATATATTTCTATGCATTTAATTAAATTTTGAATAAAAGTACCTTTTTTTTATTTTTATTTTTTTTATTATTATTATTATTATTATTATTTTCTTGCTTACTGTCAGATTTTCAACGTCTAACTTAGCGGTGAATTAATTTTATTTGGCTGTTTTATTGAATTACCAATACTAAAAGAATAGGTAAGTTTACAGTCCCTAGTTATAAAATTAAGCAAAACAAGTGACCTTAGATATTAGCACAGATTTTAAATAAAACTTTAGTATTTAGAAGATAATTAGAAATAGGTCTCTCTTCTCAGAAGTATTTCGTTTTTTCTTATGAAAAAGAGGATTTGTGGTGTTAAAACGATCTCGAAATTAAAAGCATTTTTTTCAAAATCCATGCAAAAATAAGATTTGCATTTTTCTTGCCTAATTTTTTATATTTTACACAAAAGCATGTTTCTTTTTAAACTGTGCTATTATAATATTGAAAGATCAAATACTATACATAAAATTATCCTGAGACTTTTAACCTAAAATTATGTTTCATTACATCATTAAATAATTTCCTTTTAATATGCAAACTATTTTCATAATTCACAGCACTCAGCTATGCTTTAAACTGGTAATTTGTTGACCATTTTCAACTTGATTTGCAACTGATGCTCGACCTGTTGTTGTGACATATCTCACTTGCCTGACAGTAACATCAGAACAAATCCACGAAATTCACTGTGGCAAGGAGTGCAAGATTGCGCCTGTCTTCAGTAAAAGACTTGTGCATCGTACGGGTGACAGTGTGACTTTGCTCAGTTTCGTTCCCCCCCTCCCCCATTTGAAGGAGAGCACCCCAAGGGGACGGGTGTGAGCGTCTCCCGCTCTTCTTCTCCTACCATCAAACTCTCGAGGGGAATTTCAGCTCGCCGCATATTTAGAGTGACCCCATGTCGCACAAACACAGGGTGTTTTACAAACATCCATGCCTTCTCCGGGATTCGAAACCGGACCCCTCCTTGCGGCAATCAGCTTCGGTTGAGTGGCTTAGCTTTCTTAAATCTTGTTGATCATAAGCTGTTTTAAATTTCCTGAATGGTAGACGTCCTTAAAGATAATTTTGTAGTAAACAAGCAATACTTCAGAATTAAGTGAGTTAGATACTTAATGCATCTGGTTTCACTAAGCCACATATACTCACTTTTATAATATTATTCGTGGTGTTATCGGGGTCCTTTATAACAGACAGACTTATTAGGATATTATGACTGAAGCCTTTCTGGCGCAAACTAATAAGAGTATCAATCCAGTCAAAGGACTCATATTCCCCGTATTCTCCTTCAAGAATGGGCCATGTCTCAAGGTCATTCAGTGCCCCCTTTAGTTGTTCGATTCCTGTCCTGTTGACGTTATCTGTACATAGAAAAAAATGAGCCAAAGCAAATGGTTAGTAAATAATTTCAGTCTTATGATTCAGATTGAAATTTTACATTTTAAAAATCTATTAACATTTAAAAAATTATTAAACTTATAAAACACTTAAAAAATTGGAGATCTAAAGTATTAAAAAAAGAAATCTGATGTGTAGACCAGATGACTTCCGTTAAATTATACGCGTTTTGCATTTCATATAAACTTACTGTATTGAATTAAATCTACTTCGTCGATAGCGCATTAACTACAATAGCATAAATACATTCTTTAAAATTCATTATATTTCTTCACCACAGCGATACCTGGCGTTAGTTTCACTTAACAGAATTACATCTCAGTCATTTTATATCTCACAATGCACAAAACGTTATGTCATCGGAAGAATTATCTAATCGTTGCCACATGTTCTATTCAAATATTATTATAAATCTGAAAAGATGTGTAAAAGAAATAAAACAAAAAAAAAGCTTTCTTTTACAGATTCAGTATTTCTCATTCAATTAATTCAGTTCTCACTTCGCTACAAGGCACAAATACATGAAAACTCAAAATATTTATATTAAAAATTACGAAGTAAATCTTAAACACTTATTTCCTCGAATAAATTCCAGAATGGATTAAGCATAATTTAATACACAATAATAAAAGAAGGCGCTATCATTGTTGTTGCGAAGCTTAGTTTCTCTAGACTGACAACAAATCCACTATTCTGCTATATTTCAAATGTAAACAAATATGGCTGCTATGACCAAGAAAATAGGCTTAGCCGCACTTAAACAACTTTTAAATTCATGATAATTCTGCAGCTATAACATACAGGTTAACTAAAGGCATAAAGACCTTAAACGGAAGATAAGAAGAACATAATTCAATCATTTTTAAAACAGAAAATTCCCAATTTACAAACATATAAGAATAAACGAGAAGTCTCAGAACGCTGAAACATTTTTTAGTTATGCTACATATATATGTACGTACGTACGTACGCAGAGACGCCACGAAAAAACTCTTCAGAATCCATTTTAAATCAGTTTCATAATTTTTTTTGGGGGGGAAGGGTCCTTTATTCTGTCCTTACGTACGGACGTCATGCAAAAACATCGTTAAATTGCATTCAGTAGCTGTCAAAATGGTTATTTTCGTTGAAATATGATACTCGAAATTTTTCGCGATTACAATACTTCCTGTTTAAGTCGTACAAGAAAGTAGAAACTGATTGCATATCGGTTACGTAACATATGGCACTGATATCAGTTTTGCTGAGTATAGCAAAGTTGCAAACAGCCATAGTAATCATCAGTTTTATATATATATATATATATATATATATGGCAAATTAAAAGCACCTTAAATTATGTCAATGCGATCTATCCGTCGGCGTCCACTTGTTTGCCTGTCCGTTTGTTTGTCTATTAGTGTGTTTGTAACATCATCTCCTCCGGAACGGCGAGGAGCTCAATTTCCAGAGAGGTACTTCAGGATTCCGAAAATTCTTGGGAAGCCGTTTCGACCATTCTCATCTTCGTACGACTTTAATCAGCCGAGATATTAATTAAAACCTCTGAAAACGCTAATTTTTTATGGAATCGCCAGGTCCGTTTATTATTATTAAAATATATAGAACTGATCTTATTCATATTGAAATATTTTTATGCATTTTCTTTTGAGATGTACAAATAACTTATAAAATTTGCTTTGGCCGCATCCCGCTCACCTGGCGAGCTTGTCTACCAGTAAATTATTAAAAGAAAGAAGAAAGGGTTCCAAAATTTAAAACATTTGCATTCGTTGTTTATAAACTGTTGAAAATGTTCTTTCAGTAACATATTGATCAATTCTAAAATAATCTAAAAATCTTACGCTTTGCCGAAAAGCAGGTATTGTCCCAAGTAGCGATCTACCGAATTTCGTTAGTTAGTTAACCAGTTTATACTAGATGGCGCCACCTCTTTTCCAGACAAATTGTATTTGTAAAAGCAATGTTTATACTTATCGTTTCTTTCATATGAAAGTTTTCCGTTGAATTTTGAAGAATTTTTAAAATGTTGTTTTCGAAGCCTTGTTATCAACTTGCTCTCAAACAGAAATTTATTTTTTTTTCGCGAAAAGTTGAAGTAAGAAACAAATGAAATAACCCTTATTTTACGCGACGCGGCAACAGTGTTTAATTTATTTCTCTTAAATTCTTTTTCTTTCCTTTTTTATACTCTGCTTGCAAAAAATTGTTTGTAAATAGGTTTTGAAGCAACTAAATATGGCAGTACAAATTCGGATGTATTTGTCTTAGTTTTTATCTCTTTCATTCACTATATATGCGAAATTCTTAATATAACCTATATCCATATCATGCAGGGGCTCGCTATTAGTTACATTAATACTGAGTAACTCTGAAATATTTAAAACAGCTAATCTTATTTTTATTTAAAAAAATATTTCATCCTTTTATACGTAGTATGAAACACACCAAAAGAAATAAATTGTTTGCTAAACATAAAAAATTATTGATATGTATTAAATAATAATAAATCTGATCATGCAAATCCGAAGAAAACGGAAGGAAAAAAAAATGTGAAAACAACAATTTTAGTGGCGCCACCTATCGATCCATAAAGTAACTACACAGATAACTAACGTAGATAACCTATTGGGAGAATACAGAAAAGCAACTTTCCGATGCGCGAAAGCGTGTCGAAAGTAAATTACAGTCTTATATTTCCAGCTGTGGCAAAGCCTGTTAATGATAACTTCTAAGATGTTAGCTAAAGTATCGTGGCAAAAACATCACGTCCAAAGGTACGGAATACCATTATAATAAACTAGTAGGACCCGGTTTTTTTAACGAATCGAATAAGCGAACGCTTGAAACTTGCTACGTTATTAATTGCAAGGAATGAATAAATCCAACCTTAAAATTTTATACGGCTATAAGATTAAACAATAATTAAAATAGTTAAAAATAGATAAGTAATCAATATATATTATAAAAGTAAGTGTACAGTTTGGTTGCCGCTAAAACTCAGAAACGAGTCTCGGACGATCAGAAAGTTATATTGTGTGATAACCCTCTATGCCCCATCCATGAAGAAGGTTTCTGTTTTCACCTGAAAGGCGCACTTTGGAAGATATAAGGGCTGAAAATTTCACCCTCTAGAAATTTCTAGAACAGGCCAGACCATTTGAGAGCATTCCACAACATTCCGGAATATTCTGTAATGTTGTGGAAGGTTTAGTAATAGTCTGCAACGTTTGAGAACATCCCGGAATTTTCCAGAATATTCTCGAATGTTATGTAATGTTCTGGAACATTGTGGACTATTCGAAGACTTTTTGCATGGGTGGGGCTACCCATTGGAGGGGTATATAAAACAAGATTTCTCATGACTACTTTATTTTATCTTGTATTTTGTGTAAAAATATTTCTGGATATTTCATGACGAAGTCTCTCATCCTAACAGATGCTCCTTCTTGGCACACGTGACAAAGGGTCATGCTCCACTCACCCAATTCCTATTCTGTCCTACGGGTCACACAGTCAAGCAACATTTCTACCTGAAGCGTCCTTAGTGGCAATTACTTTATGACACCTGATAAGAGCATGCATATCGCATGTTATTCACGGCATATAGCGGAACAGGGAACATGGGTTCAGTTTCTTATAAGTGCAGTGAGTGAATAAGAACAAATAGTGAAATGCCAGTAATCAAAGTGATACAGTGCGTAAATATAAATCGAAAATAAAGTGTGAAGAGTGTGTAAAGTGTACTTAGTGTATTTCTTAAAGTTGGTTTGATTTATATTTTATAGAATGCCCAAACGTAAAAGAGGAGGAGACCTTGCCAGTTCCGAAGGAAAACGGCGAAAACAAAAAGAACAGAAAAAAACGAAACAGTCGAAGAGCGCGAAGCACGAATCCCAACAAAGGAGAATGAGCACCGTGACAAGCGTAGAAACCGAAGAACAACGGAATGAACGAATTGAAGAATCAAGAATTGCGACACAATCTTATTCGCCAAAAAGATAAAGGTTCAGCAATAAAAAAAAACAGAGCTTAGTAAAACTCTTGGAATGCCAGCACCACGACAAGGTGCTGTCAATGTGCTAAACTTCGAAATTACAAATGAAAAAAGCTACAACATCAAGGAACTGCTTCAACACATTGCTCAAAACAAACCACTCCTCAATGACAATCAAAAAAATTTCAACGTTATCATAGACCGGATCAACAACGACACCAAAGGAATAACTTACTTGGACGTATAAGGCGGCACTGGGAAAACGTTTCTAATATATTTATTGCTGGCATGAAGATAAACTTCATGGAATGAGGACGAATTTCCCATTCCGCCCTACAGCTACCGTTCAATATAGCCGAAGAACAGTTCCCAGTATATCAAATCTAAAGAGCATCTGTAGGGGGTGAACTTATAAAGCAAGCTAAAATTATCTCCTGGGAGGAGTGCACGGTGGCACATAAAAATAACTCGAAGCCATGGGCAGAACATTACAAGCTTTGCGAGGAAACTCTGAAGTGATGGGAGAAGCTTTACTCATACTCTACTCACAGGAGATTTTCGATAAACACGTCCAGTTGTCCCCAAATCAAGACCAGCAGATGAAATCAATGCATGCTTAAAAAAATCACATCTCTGGCCATACATACTGCAACTAACCAAAAATATGAGAGTTCAATCATAGAAAGACCAAACAACAGCACATTTTGCTCAACTTACAAATAGGTTAAAGCACATATCCTACTGACCAGACGACCGGCCTCATTGAACTCAGTAGTGATTTCAGCAACATAGCCACTACTGAAAGCGAGCTCATCGACCAAATTTACCTAAACATTGTTCACAACTATACCAATCCTGACTGGCTATTTCAAAGGACAATTTTGGTAACTAAAAATAATATTGTGTACGGTATCGACTTTAATGTTCAAAAGAAAATTCCCTGTGAAGAGAGAATATATAAAACGATTGGCACGATGGTAAACGTTGAACTGTTAACTTCCCTAAAGAATTTGTAAACACTTTGCAAGCACCAGGAATGTCATTACACTGCCTTCGACTAATCATTGGATCTCCGATGATGGTACTCAGAAATTTCAACTCACCAAAACTATGTAATGGAGTAAGGATGGTCGTCAACTAGCTATCAAATAACATCGTCGAAGCTGAAATTACCTGTGGAAAGGACGAATGACACACAGTATTTATCCCCAGAATACCACTGATATCTATTGAACTGCCATTCCAATTTAGAAGACTGCAATTTGCAATCAAATTATCCTATAGTTTTACAATTAAGATGAGCAAGGACAAACTTTTAAAACATTGCGGCATCAACCTCAAAAACTCCTGATTTTTCTCACAGTCAGCTATACGCAGTTCGCTCTCGAGTAAGAAGTTCAAAAAATTTGCACATATATACACCAGATAACAAAAGGAAAAATGTTTATAAACAAATATTATAAATAATTTGAATACGTTTTCAATAGAAAATTTTACCTGTTATATTTTAAAGTTCATCCTTTTATTCCAACTACCACACAGTCTCATATCAACTGCCTGAGCGAAGCCAGGTATCCCAGCTAGTATTAAATAAATATTAAACGAAGGTGTAGCAATTATTTTATTGTTTGATTTTACAACATAACTCTTACTTTACGTAACATTAAACAATGAAGTTAACAAATTACATCAGCTCATGAAATTAATCAAAAACTTCCCTGCACAGAATATTTTGGATAAAATTATTGCTACACCTCGTTAAACGTTAATAATGCCTAAAACATAGTAATAAATTCTACTCAATTCAGTGCTAAAGTCTGCACATGGACTTAATGCGAGAAGCGCACCGCATGCAAATAGGAAAACGATTTGTCCGCTCTTTCACGCTACGGGAGGACAGAAAGGAGGAGATTCCCGCCCCTTAATCTTCTAAGGTCACCTGAGTGCTTCCACGCTTTGCATACTTTTATTTAACCTTTGCCTTTTTTGATATAACACAAAGCACTTCACGAAACATAGCTTGATGGTAGGTAACATAGCAGACACGAGATTTTTTTTTGGAACATTGAAATGTATATTCGCTGTTATATGTACAATCACAACAACAGTAAAGTTAACAACAATAAAACTCTATTTGAATTTCGTCAATCGGCCCAATACAACGGGAGATATAGAACTGTACCACTCTTTTTTTTTTCGCAATGTACATACATTTAAGTAAAGAAAGTAAAAATTCGAAAAGTTACCAGCATCCATGCAGGACCTATATATTCCTTTTATCATGCGAACGTAATCTGGATTTTTTCTCCTTATCTTCTCTCCTAACATATCTGGAAAAAGAATAATGTTTATATATATTTATATAACAGTGGTATAATACAGTGGTATAAATAGTGGGTATGCACAGAATGCCGCTTCATGGGGCCCAAGGCTTTTAATCGCCTTTAGGCTTCTGCTGAGTTAGATTTACATATGTTAGTTTTGAATTTAGAAAGAAAATGGAAACAAACCTGTACTTTTGATTCCATAAAAGCATATATATATTGTTTTGTCAGTTATTTCAATCTGTGGAGTTGCTACATGGTGGGATTTAGAAGGTTCTCCTTGGGGGTTTGGCTCCCTTTGCTCAACCCTTGGGGAAGAACTACGTTACATTTTCTTCTCGTTGTTGGTGGATGCGTGGCCGTCCACCCGAGCCGTTCATAAACCCAGTCTGTATGAACATATAAGTCCCCCTATGTCAGGGGTTCCCAACCCTATGCCCACGGGCAGCATATAAGCATTCTGTACCGTGCCACACACATAGGAAAAACTCCGTCCTTGTGATTGGATATGACTATCGATGACATCATTTTCTCTTAGGAACGCCTTGAATTTGCTTGGGGTCAAGGATACACCTCCACACCGCTTGTTTAAATTTTTATAGCAGTACCGAAAAGATTATTATGTGCGTTGTATTTTTGTTGCTATGAGATTACACTTCTTGCAACACTGTAGTGTGGTGAAATTCATATAAAAAATGTAGTAGATACAGATAAAAAATATTATTTATTCTTGTGCTAACTTCGTAAATGTGTATTAATATTAAGTGCAAAAATGTCTATTAATATTAAGATTTTTAATAAATGTCTTCTTAATTTAAAATCCTTCATATTAAAAGTGCTGTGATTATTAATTCCATGTTCATTATATATCCATTTTCTGCAGATGCAATCTCCGACAACATGATTCAAGTCAATTTTCGGAAATAGCTAAAACAACGTTGGTAGCTAACATAGTAGTACACAGTAAATTCGCAATAATTATAATCAGTCCTGAAAAGGTAAAGTTTATTTTTGAAGTTAGACTAATATAGATTTGGAATAGAGAAATACAAATACGTAATTTAAATTGAATAATATTACTTTATTAATGTTGGCCATTTTTTAAGTCGTAACATCTTTTATACCTTTGCATAAGAATAGCGTTTGTTACAGAAAGATGTTTCTTTTCTATATACGTGTATTAAATTAAGCAACAGCACTGAATGCATTTTTTTCTTTCATTTAAGGCAACAGAATATTTGAAACGATTGGACATTGAAATAACATTTGCAAAGGAAGTATTTTCTTCAATGTGAAAGGAACAGAATGCAACAAAATTGCAATAATAATAATATACTTACTAGTATAAAATACTTTTATAGCTGGACCGAGATCGTCATGTTTTGGTTTGTGCACTAAATTCATGAACTCAATTACTTATATAATCTAAGCGCATAAGATTGCTTTTGATATTAACAGCATCTTTAAAAGATTTTATAATTTTATAATTCCATGAAACAGAAGTCATCTTCAGAACGCTACAGCTAAATGTTTTCGTTTCAAAGAAAGCAAATGACAATTTTCACTCTTCCGTTCACTCATGTGCGTCATTCATCGAAAACGAAACCGTAAGAATCCCGCCTAAACGTCATTACGCCAAGAGAAAATGATGTCATCGGAAAGTATGTCCAATCACAAGTACGGATTTTTCCTTATGCGTGTGGCACCGTACAGAATGCTTATATGCCCGCGGGCACCATGGAGCCCGCCGATCGTTTAACGTGCGCCCGCCACTCTGCGATCACAATAAAAATGCTTTAGATTTCAATGAAGTTTTATGTGGAAATTTTCTCATTTTTAATGAAATAGAAATTGCGTCCAACACAGATACAAGCACAAAGCGAAATGCGACTGAACTCTTTTTTATGTGCATGTATCCAACTATAAATTCACATTGAAAAAGTAAATGGTGCCCATCTTTCAACATATACTACTCTAGAATGTGCTTCTAGAGACAAAAGGTTGAGGACCCCTGCCCTATGTTGACTAAAGAGTTAGTTCTCCTTAGATCGCCTTTAGGGGTGAGGGCGATTAACCGTGTAAGGCACTTAAATGAAGCCACGTCTGGTTGCCCCTTTCCCTAGTGTCTGTATTTCCTGAATTCGGCAGTAATGATGATGTAAATTGGAATAAAGACATATGATTCTCCTTTAAAATTAGAAACCAAAGCTGTAGAATTTGAAAACGTGTGTGGAACCAAACCCGTGAATTATGACACACTTATTTCATAAATTCTTAAAAACAGATTTGAAAAACGAAATGGCCTCAAATATTCGCAATCAATAAGGAGGCAATGTTTCTAAAACAGTAAATAAAAAATATTATTCAAGACCATAAAAATAAACCAGCTGTAGATAAATATACGAATAAAGATAAAATCGTTAAAATTTAAGGTACCTTGGATAAAGATACAGCGAAGTATAGCCTCGGAAAGAAGACGTGTTTTGTCATAGACCGAAGCATAGACTCGACCTTGAATAGCATTTTGGACTATTACAGATTAGGCAGCTGAAAGTCGTTGATAAGCTTTGTCTTACTAGTGTGTGTGTGTGATACAATAAACCAGATCTCGAGGAAAACTGTGGTGAATTGCAGACCAAGACATAGTCGTAACCATGCCTGTCAAAGATTCAATGCCCAGTCTTTCTTCCTTACTATCAGAATCGAAAGTGTTTCACAGAACTATCAACTAAATCCTTTCATTACAGATCACTATTTCGTGCATACTTCTACGAAAGAAATCTCTTTACTGGCCATCTTTCCATATTTGGCCACCAAGATCATCCGGAATGATATACATTTTAGCGTCTTCTGACTTCTGTTAGTCACTGCAAAATGCCCAGTTCAGACTGAACTGCGTATATCTAATACATAATCTCAAAACATCAATTCAGGAAAACAGCAAACTAAACTAACATGAAACTCGCTATGTGGACAAACATTTCAACAATATCTCATGTTACAAGTTCCACACATTTGTCGCATGCTGTCCCTCTAATTATGGGACATAAATGCGGCCTTTCTAGACCAAAGGTTGTTTCGACTTCATAAATTTTTTATGTGCAAATAATCTACAATTCTCTGAAATACCATACTAATTCCTCTAAATTAATACTCATCTTTCACTATTCCATACCATGCAATATTACTTTTATTTCTCATCAGGTGTCTTTGTTGGCTCTGTACCTATGCCACTGCAAAATAATTTGTAACATCATATTGCATTGCACTGAGCTTTACTGCTTGCTTTGAGATAACTGTGATGTTCATTAAATTTTACTGTAATGTTTTCAAATATATATTCATCATTAAAGTATTCTTTCTACCCCTATATATCCTGTTACCCCTATGGCAGCAATGTACCAACTTTAAATCATACATTGCGTCGATATTGAGCCATTTCTCTGTTTATCTTATGGATAGTTCGCACGATATTAATATCAAAAGCGTAAGGCTCTTTTCACCTCTTATTTATATACACCAATGAGTATGTAGTGTGACAACTGCCATGCACAACTGTGAGTTTGGGTATTTTATTGCATTGCTTTATCTTTCTAAGTCATAATACATGTTGCTAAATTCTTCATTTTAAATAAATTCCAGGCCTTCAAGCGGAAATTCAGCGGAATTAGTTCAAAGGAGTCTTAGCTGACAGTCACTGCTGGATAGTCGGATGCTCTGTTTTAAGGGCATTGCTGAAATAGACTGTTTTATTATAGGACAGCAGTTTTCTATACTTTTTAACTGTACTACTGTCCTTCATGCTTAAGTTTGCTCTTTGTCGAAGGATGATCGTATGTCAAATGCGAGACACGATTGTAGATTTTCCTGCTAGAGTGGGACTACAGGATGTTTTTGAAGATCTAGGACACTCAAAAGCCTTATCAGGTCTATAACATAACAGTGACTGATCGGAGTACGAAGTATGCATAACATATGTGAACCGGAATGGTATCCAACGCACACCATAGCGTAACTTCCGATGCATTAGGCAAGATATCGCAATGAATAAGACGAGATTCCAACGACTACTTTCCTTGGCAGTGTCATATCAGTGGGGACACAACAATCAGGAACTTGCTTGCAGAAGAAAAGCTCGTGTAAAAAGGCGATATCACGCCCTTCCCACATCCATGTGCATCGCTTCAGTGCAACATTATACCCTTTAAAAATATGGAAAGCAAGGGACGCCGCGCAAGCTGTCTGTTACTCTCATTGACTGCGTCCCATCGTCCGTGTAGACCTTTCATTCCTTGATTACACACCGTATTTCCTACGCATAGTGTGATGTGGCTGAATGGTCAGTTCGAGCAATCCATACAAGATAAGTCATGTATACTCTCCATGTATGCAAAATACTGTTCAAGAGTTCATAGAATTCCAGTACAATGTAAAATGGAATTCAGTGCATTCTTTGATGAATTCCTTAAGAGGAAAAGAATCTGTATGAAGTGAATGAAGTAAAACTATGAAAGACATTATTAACCTGTAAACGCTTTACATTATAAGAAATTCTGCATTTTTCACTAAATTTTTTATAATGCATCGATGTTTTTAAATTTTCACCGCGATGTATAATTTTGATTGCTTTTCTCGAAGTTTAAATATTTCATTTTATTCTTATGAAAGTTCGAAACACCATTACATTATATCAACGAAATATTTATAGCTTAGTCGAAATTTTGGAAACATAGGAAAATTTCGCACAACGCAGGATTTCATGAAATTTTTCAAATTGCGTACAACGAAGAATTAAACTAATATTCGGCAATGCTTTAAATTGATATTTTAATTTATTTCCCTATTTCTTTTTATATATTAATATCATAACTATTTCGCAGGCATTTTTAATAAATATTTTAACCACCATAACGCCAAGAACGATTTCTTGAAAATTATTTTACTTGCAATGGAATAGTGTCTTCAAAATTTATGTGCATATATATGGCAGGACAAGTACTTTTCACGTTTGTTTATCTCGGCAGATTAGAAATAAACAAAGCAATGAATGAGACTGTTATTAATATTTGGAGGCAATTTTAAAATTTCGCATCTTGAACAATCTTGTTAACTCAATACTCAAAACTACTGATTGCGGTTACAATCGAATCGTTTGTCAAAATTTTAAAAAAAAAATCGTTTTCCTTACTCTTGAGATTGATTTGGATATCATCTTCAAGTTCAGAACGAACGGAAACATAAGGTTTCTCCTTGGGAATGGTACGTTTTTTCAGCCATCCGCCGCAAGCAAATTGATAGAAGTCATCACATGGGCTCACTTTTTCATTCAAATGAGATAAAATTTCTTCAGCTAAAAGATACCCGAAGAAACATTAATTATATAAGGTTGCTTTCTCAACGTTTTCACATTATATTCAATATTCTGAAATACTTGAAAATGGTAAATCACTGATTTTAGCATTACTGAAAAACAGAGGTATAATCTTGCTATGTATTTCAAATTTACTAAATACATAAATACTGTTTTGAAGAATACTTAATCTTCACCTTACGTAGATAGGAACTGTGCTAGAACTAAAGCTGGAGAATTTCTTCATTTTATTTTATTTTAACCGCTGAGCGGGCTTCCGAAGATATTGACCAAACAGAACAATGCCCGATCAGCGGAATAAAATCTATATTCCTGGCCAGTTACAGTGGCAAGGTTTGTTACATTGATAACTTTGCACCTAGTGCTACAAATAATTCATATATGTACACCTTGCACAAAAAAAAAAATGGGACAGTTCTATATCTCCCGTTCTGTGGGACCGATTTTCGAAATTTAACTTGTGTGTTCCATACCTCGAAAGCGCGACTTAGGATAAATTAAATTACTATATAGCATTGTTCTAACATAGGTATTTTGACATAAAATCGGACTTTTTCTGAAATAACATACCAGTTTTTTCCATATTTCGATTCTACGACTCAAATTATGCCTAGATATTAAATTTTATAATTTTTGGGGTGAAATGAATGGAGAAATTTAAAAATTTATCCTGGGACATTTTTTTTTCAGTTTGAGCCAAGAATAATTCACTTGGCGAACTTCTTAATTATAACAACCTATTTTGCTTTCCTTTTTTTCATTGTACACGAGCGGGAAAAAGGCCATAGTTAATACATACAAATAAGTTTCACAAAGTGCGTAAACCACATTTGACGTTATTACCGCTTATACCGAAAATGCCAAATTTCAAAACTCGCCAATATGGAAAATTTGAATAAAAAATTCTAATTTTTTGCGGGTATGCTTAGAAACACATTTATTTTAAGATGATGGTAAAAATTTTATAGGTTATAAATCAAATTTGTTTTTTGAAAATTTTATAAAAATTATTTAAAAATACAAATTTTAAAAATAAATCATAAAAAATGGGTGGACTTTATTCGGAATAAACCTAAATTTCGAAATGTGAAAGAAAGAATCGAGTAAGTTTAATAAAAAAAAGAAAGATTATTAAATATATAGCAAATTCAATTAACATGGAGGTGCTAAAATTCTGAGTGCTAATTTTTTAAAAATCACTCGTGCGATTTTTTATAAAATATGGCTCTTTGACATAGTTTGAGCCGGAGAATCAAAAAAAATTGGTATGATACTTCATAAAAATTCGATTTTGTGTCAAAATACCTGTGTTAGAACAATGCTACATATAAACCTAATATATAACCTAAGTCCCACTTTCGAAAGGTGAAAAAAGAAAATTAAATTTCGACAATCGGGCCAGTAGAACGGGAGATATAGAACTGTCCCATTTTGTTTTTGTGCAAGCTGTACATGATACTATTAATCTAATAAGAATGTTTTTATTATTCTTACTATTACTGCTATTCACTCAGCTACCTTTGGTGTTATAAGCAATACAAGTGCAATACAGTGATATACAATGACATAATACAGTGCTCGATTTAATTTAATAAAAACAATAATGTTTACAAGAAGATTGCCCACAATGATTGCACAAACAAATTGTCCATACTGGACCTATAATATGGCCTAAATCCCAGTTTCCAGCACTTCGAGACATTGCAGATCTTTCTCTTGATCTAAAGTGGAATATCTTAACTCCTTTTCCAACGACGCGTTTCTCGATCAGTCTTAATGCTAACAGCTCTGAAGCATTTTTGGATAGTCTCAAATCTCGTACCAAATTATTCAACTCGTGCTGGTCGAATCCCTTATGAACGGAATTTTCTTCAATTTCAAAATCTTCATCGTTGGTGTGGATTCGATATTCACCAGGAATCGAATTTCTGTATTTCCAAAGTGGGTAATTCTTTGAAAAAGGGTACTGGGATTTCAGCTGAGTGAGACACTAGGCGTATAGCTGTTGGTAAGCTAGGATGATCTATTTTGCATGTGATTTTCTTGTTATATCCTGATGTTTCACTACACAAACCTAACAATGATTTGAATGATTTTTGAGCTCTCGCCAAATCACAGGCATACCAAATGGAAATTTCGAGTGTGTCCTTTCATCCACATCCGTAAACTCTCAGCACACTTTGTGAAGGGCCCATGATTTATCTTGATCACCAATTTTCACTTTAAAATAGGCAAAATAGACTTGCCTGACAAGTGCAATGACGTTTGTCCTTTGACTGAGAATGGTAAAACTGGCACATACATAACAAAACGGATCGGGGTTGTTTAAGCATTTACGATGTGAGCTAGCAGAGGCAAACATAAACAAGGTTTTAGCTCATATATAAATAAAAACTAAACACTGCTAACTATGTATACGAACAAGAACTCGGACTCCTCTTCAGAATACCTTTCACTATGTCAAAACGACACACTGGGTCTCACTACACTATCTCAGGCGTAGCTGAAGAACTAGTCTTGACGAGTATGCACCTGTCGCCAGCCACCTATGGCATCATTCACCGGACGCCAGTTGGAGGATTTATGTCAGCCAACAGGAGAGCAATAGGCAGTATTGTTTCCTATGAGCCACGCACGAGGCCGTGGAGAGTGGTCACACTTACATAAGATGTAGAGAAAAAACTTGACGTGATAGAAGAAAACCACCTACAGTTTTGAAATAAACGTGCCTGTTTAACTATATAACAGCTTGCAGAGTTCTACTGTCTATCTTTTGTGTAGAATCTGGAGGAATAGTGACTACATAGGAGAATGGCTAAACTACCCCTTATTACACTCTTTAACTTATTTACAATGCGTCAACTCGATGCTAACATACTACGCCTCTGCTTAGGCGGTGACTGAAACAGCAGAATCAATCTAAAAATTGAAGATATTAACAAGTAGTAGTATTAAACTACAGGCCTCAGACAATCCTGTATCCTATAGCGCGTAGATGAGTTTAGTAGCAGCAAGATAATAGCTGTTAAGCCACGTCTAATCAGCAATAAATGCTAAGCCGAAGCTTGCGTTACCAATACAGAGTTTTCCTAGACTCTCTCCTTCTAGAACTCGACATTTAAACTTTTTCTTCCACTGGTAGAATTTGCATTCTTTACGCGCGCTACCAAATTTAAATATTCTGGCACTAACAATTTAGGGGAATGAGGCTTATAGGAAAGATCTACAAATTAAATTTAACTGGTTACTTAATATAAATCCCTACAAGCTCAAAAATCGAAATCAACAAAAAATGCGATACAAATTGTTCCCCGGTGTTATGAATGTGTGAAGCAGGACAGCATAGTTTGCGGAAAAGGTTAAATAAAATCAACGAGTACTTTTAGTTTGTAGTGGAGAAAGATAAGAAAATTTTAACATTACCTTCTTTGTTACATTCCTGTGTCGAGCAAACGTCGCAATTTGAATGTTGTTTGATGAGATTAAAGAGAACATCTGCGTCTACTACCATGTTAGTAAATTTTTCTAAATCTGAAAGAGAATATTTCGTGCATTTTTTAACTATATCACAAAATAGGTATAAGTAAGAGTTAGTAATGAAAGCTTTACAGTGAAATCTTGCATTCATATTCCTGCATTTCATGTAAGATCTGTGATTTCATCAAATGTGCTACTTACAGCTTCTTGCCTTTTTTTCTAGCTTTATGCATTAAGTAATTACAAATTTTCTTAGGTAAATTAATGAAAATTTATTTAAAGAAACTCATTGTTTTAGCAAGAAATAACAATGTGGTAATATTTAATTAGTTACACTGTTATTTAACTAGAACTCAGAATTAATTATTTAATTACAATTAATCTTTAATTAGAACACTGTGAAACATGAGTACATTTCTAATCATTAACCTTAATCAAACAATAAAAGCCACAACAGCTACTTTATAACTTCTCAAAGAAATTTCTTAATTTAAAATGATCAGACAACTCTGCTATTGTTGTTGCTGATTCTTCTGATCTGACATACAGCCAGATCAGACACAAAAATGTTATGGTGGCCGAGAAACAAAAAGTCCTTGGCCTTGGACACCTGAGTTTATCCAGCTACGTCCCACTCTAGATACAGAACTCCCAGAGGGATGGATCCAAGGGTCTCCTACTCCTCTACCATCAACTGTTCCAGAATACATTCGGTTCGACAGTATTTAAGTTCCCCCATTCTGCAAACACATATCCACAACTTCTTCTGCATTCGATTCTGAGGCCAAGGCTATGCCAGCAGGCTTTCCCATTACAAGGCCAACAAATCGGTTGGAAACAGTTTTTAAAAGGTATTTCTCCCGTCTTCTTCGCATGCCTTCATTGTGTAGTGATCAGCACGGTCGACGCCTAAACGAGAGGTCCGTAGTTCGATTCCCGGCGAAGGCGTTGCTCATTTTTCATGTCTCCTGCTTCGAAATAATCTAATGGCTATACACTTTGATTTCATTTACATACAACGGTGTTTTTTCGCTTCCTTTCATCCTAGTCTAAAATTAATTTAATTTACGCTTGTCTTAATATTTATTGTTTATCTTGTACTGAAAAAATTATCATCGTAAGGAAACTTATTACAATATATTTACGTTTGGAGGAAAAATGGTTTTTTAAAAAACTAAATCTAATAAAATTAAAAATTGAAAAATAAAGTGCTGGGGTTATCAGCATGTATTCTTTAAACTATTCTAAAAATTATAACGAACGCCTTTTGAATCGAAATTTTCAAAATTTCGCATTAAAGCTTAAAAATAGAAAGTATTAAAATTGTGTTCTTAATCGTGAATTTGATGTTGTTTTCACCGGGAAATATTTCATGCGGGTTATATTAATCGGCATTAATATTTTATAACAGTGTGTAGAGCCATTACGTATTTCTTAAAAGTAGGAGAGATAAAAAAATGAGCAATTCCTCGCCAGGAATCCAACCACGGACCTCTCGAATACGCCCCGAGTTTGCTGACCGCTATAGCACGAAGGCATGCTAAGAAGGCGGAAGAAATACCTCCCAAGTGCTTCGAAGAGAGTTGAGAAATCAATGATTCGGATTCGATAGCGTTTTACGATTTCTAATAACCTATTGTAAGCAATGAAGGAACTTCAATGAGTTCTCTTACATTTTGTTGGTAGTTGGTTCAATTAATTCTCTTACATATTCTGTTGGTAGTTGACATTTCAAAGACATGCGCAAAACAATATTGAATATTGAGAATTAATTCATTTCAACAGCTGACAGAATTGTAAGAAAGTGGTGAAGAAACATCTCTTGGCAATGATGTGGCAACACATTCGAAAGCAATTGAAAAACTTATTAAATGCAACAAAGAAAATGAAGGAGCTTATGAAGAGAAAGATGGAAGCATTATGAGAGTTGATAAACAAGAACTTTAGCTGCTGAGTGCTACACTCACTATCAATGAAATTAAGAAAAATGCATTGGACACAGTGGAAGTATAACAAATATAAAGATTATACGATTATTATTATTTAAATTAATCTATTATTTATAATTTCATCCTTTACTATACCTTCTCTTTTTCTCACCAGAGTGCAAATTACTAGTCAGATAGTACTTAAAACTGAGATTTTTAGATTGTAAAACTGAGCGTATTTCGGCCCTTCGTAGGTACGTTACATTAGTTCTGCCAGCTCTGATAAATTGTAATCATTCGATTTTGCGTTGACCCTATAAGATACATATGGAAGCTACATATAGTCCCAAAAAAGACTGACAGCTTGGAGGCTTGAAAAGTTGGGGCGCTTAATTTAATCCTTTTCTCCATGTCACTGCGCCACTGTATGTTGTAATACAAGCCGTAATAACATGGTCCATCCAACACATGTATCATATTATCTTTTGCTAGATGGACACACACTTATATGTTATATGATACCTTCTAAATCTTGGATATTAGGGCAAGGTAATAAATCATACTTACTAGTATGTACGTAGTATGCTTTCAGATAGGTCCGGGAAGCTATAAGTAACGGACGGACATTCTGCAGGCGGCATAGCCACTCCTGGACAAACTACGCCAAATACGACTGGTCATTTTCATGCTGGTATAATGCTTCAGGATTCCTGGCATTGTAAGGAAACTCGTGTGACTATTTAATCTCATCTACACAAAGTTGAGCAGTCAATGTCACACAAATCGCTACTAAAGCCGTTCGGTTAATATAGGATGCGGCATTTCAGGCCATATTGTTTCTTTGCAGGTTCTGTGCTGTTTCATAAACAAGGCTGGAAATTTTACCACTAGCCAGCAAACCTCCACATCCGAGTATCAGAGTTACCCGATTCTAAGACAAAGCATAACTCGTTGCTGAACGTCACATATTGCCATTTTGTGGCGGTCCGCGTTACTTTAGCCTAGCACCATTTAATAAAAAATGTGATGCGTACACCAGATGATTTCCTTCTACGGAATATTAAATTACACGCATTTTGCACTTCATTTAAACTTACTGGACTGAATTAAATCTACTTCGTCGATAGCGCATAAGCCACAATATAGAATAAATTCACTCTTTAAAATTCACTATATTTATTTACCATAGCGACACACTAGCCGTAGCTTCACCTAACATTGTTACATCTCTTTCATTTTATAACTCAGAATGCACAAAAATTACGTATATCACCTGGACAATCACCTAATCCTTGCCACGTGTTCTATTCAAATACTATAATAAATCTGAAACGATGCGTTAAAAGAAACAAAAAAAAGAAACAGTTTTTCACAGACGATTAAGTATTTCTCATTCCAATCAATTCAGTTCTCACTTCGCGACAAGGCAAAAATACATAAAAACTCAAATTATCTATATTAAACGTTACGGAGTAAATCTTAAAACACTTATTCCCTCGAATAAATTTTAGAATGGATCAAGCATGATTTAATTTGCAATAATAAAAGAATGTGTTATCCTTGTTGTTGCGAAGCTTAGTTTCTCTAGATCAGCAACAAATCCACTATTCTCCTAAGTTTCAAATGCAAACAAATATGCCTGCTATGAGAAAAATGATTAGGTTTAGCCGCACTTAAACAACTTTTAAGCTGTTGATAATTCTACAAATCTTTCATACACATTTAGTAAAGACATAAAAACCTGAACCGGAAGATAAAAACAACACAATTCAATACTTTTTAAAGCAAGAAGCGTGCAATTTACCAACATATAAGAATAAAAAAAACTAAGCCGAGTAACAGAGAGGATTGATATATATACATATATTTATATACTTTTGTTTCCACCAATTGCAACCAAAATAAGAGGTGTACATCTACATGTTATAGCAGTCCTATATACAAAATTTCGAAGTTCTGAGACTACTCGCTTTTGAGTTATGCTAGATACATACATAGGTACGTGCGTACGTCCTTACGTGGGGATGTCACTCAGAAACATCATCAAATTGCATTCGACAGCGGTCAACATAGATATTTTCGTTGGAATATGATATCCGAAATTTTTCGCGATTACAATACTTCCTTTTGAATTCGTACAAGAATTAAAAATGGAGTTACAGATACCTTTGTTTAAAGCAAAACTGTTAAAAGGAGCTGGAATATCAATCGCTTCTTGAAGCTATTTCTCTGTGGTTTTTCATGCCCACTTAAACCGCTGCCGCTGCCCATATGATCAATTAATCTCGCACACTTATCCGCGATAATTACTCGATAATTTGACAGATATGGCATTGGTTCTAACATTATTGACCGTTAGTTTAAATAAAGCTCATGATAAATGTTATTAGTATCCAAATGTATTAACGGTTTAAAGAGAAAGTGCTTCTGACTGGAAGAAAGCAAGAACTCTTATTATGTCTTGTTAGAAAATAACTGATATGAAAATCCGAAATACCTTTTTTGAAGGATCCGGGTGCCAGACATTCTTCAGGAGTATAAACTTCTCTGCTATATGATGTTTGAGGACTTGTTTCGTTTAAGATACATATATCTGGTGCAAGCTCTGGAAGAAGGTATTTATTGTATTTTAAAAATTAATAATAAAAAGATTTGCATGCCAATCTTAGTAATAGTAATATGCATATACCGAATGCTCAATTTAAAAGTAGATAGCACATTTAAACCTGTTTAATGTTACGCATGAATTATTGCAGTGGTTTGTTTATATAAAGTTCTGTTATAACTGAGAGAATAATAAATCAAATGATAAACCAGTTTGATGAGAGCGAAGTAGCTAAATTTTCATTTCTGTAGTATATTTTATTGTAAGCATTAGCTGCTAACCTTTGCGGAATCAGAATATATGCTCGAGTTACAGACAACAACTTTTATAACTTTAACCCCATGTTGTTCAATGGGCAATATTTACGCATACATAGAGCGAGTAATCTAGTTAGAGAAATAATTTAATCTTGGAATAAAAAATTTAAAAAAACTGAAAGATTTCAGATTTTAAATTATGTCTAAAGGGGCGTTCTTATTAAATATCATGTTCTTCGCAATTAAACCATAAAATTCAATTCAAGAGAAATACCGCAAAATCATTTTAAATTGAGCATATCTTTAGAATTTCCGATACACAGTTTCACGAGCTGGAGATAAAAATGTTTTCTCCCCATGCAACGTTCCCATTGCTCGCTTTGAAATCCTTGAGTTTGTTATTCAAAAATTCGTTAAAGTTTTGAAAAATATGAAATCGATAACAAACAAATTCCAAATTTCAAATTTGGGCTTCCAGATACCCATATTTGGAGTAAAATTACGTCATTCAAAATTGAATGACTCTAGGTACCGTCGTTTTATCACAATGCGAGAAACATACACACATTTATGCAGATTCTTCATTATTATTTAATTTCTAATTAATTATTTAATTTCTTTATATATTGTAACGAAAAATTCGGCGGTTGCGCCTGTATTTAAGCTTTCCGGCATAGCACTAGGGTTGCCATAAAATAGTGTATGGTAGGGTTGCCAGATTGGCGACTTTATCGCCCATTTGGCGACCAAATAGGCGATATCCCATGGTCCAATCGGGAAGCTTCTAGAATAACTTCCTGTCGAGATATTTCTCGAAACGTGTAGAACTTAAAGAAAAGCTATATAAACCCTTGCGTTTCTGAGAGCAGTTAGTTAGTTGCGAAGAGATTGTGAAGTATTGTGAAGTGTTGCGAGCAGTGTGATTAGTTGTGAGAATAGCTGCTACGCGAGAGTTTTGGTGAACGGAAAGCGATCGAGATAGTGCTTTGCCGTGAAGCTAACTTTACAGTATAGCTTGACAGTGTATTGGTGGTTGTTCCACGGTTTTTATTATAAGCCTAGTGTTGCCGTGAAGCTACCTTTACAGTTACAGCCTGAAGCTGTGTTGCTGATTGTTTCAGCGTATTTATTGTAGATTTTCGACGCTTTTAAAGGTAATTTTGGAACTGTGCTGTAAATAGTGATTCCTGTAAATAAATTGTGCTTTTTATTGTTCGGCATCCTGTTTTCATCGGATACTCTCAAATCCACGAACCCGTATAAACGCAACAATATAATACAGGGCGATAATATTTACTGGCAACAATTTGAAAAGTGAAACCGGTATTCAGAGTGAACCGACGCAAAATCGCAAAACGAAAACATTAGTCCTTCAGGGACTAAACCCCTTTGGACTAAAAAAAAAAAATCAGAAAGATTTCAGATTTTAAATTACGTCCAAAGGGTCTTTTTTTTAACATTTTGTGTGTTAGTTAACATTATTTAGTAAATATCATTTTCTTCTCACTTAAACCACCATAAAATTCAGTTCAAGAGCAATATCGCAAAGTAATTTTAAATTGAGCATATCCTAAAATTTCCGATACACAGTTTCGCATGATGGAGATTTTTTTTTTTTTTTTTTTCCTGTACGAGGTTGCCTTTGCTCGCTTTGAAATCCTTGAGTTTGTTAATCAAAAATTCGTTAAATTTTTACAAAATATGAAATCGATAATAAAACAAATTCCAAATTTCAAATTTGGGCACCCAGATGCACATATTCGAGTGGAAGCGTTCAATATTCAAAATTCGATGGCTCTATAGGTACCGTTCTTTAATCACAATGTGAGAACATTTATGCAGATTCTTCATTATTTAATTTCCTTAAATATAACACAGAACGTTAATATTTGGTGGTAACAATTTGAAAATTAAAACAAAGCTTTTAGTGAATCGACGCAAAACGACAAAACAAAATTAATAACCCTTCTGGGCAAATTGCTCCTTTGGACTAATTATAATTTTTATAAAATAAGCTCTTATTTAAAGCTCATAAAATTGTTAATGAACTAAAAATAGAAAAAAAAATTTTTTTTAAATATAAAAGCTTTCAGATTTTGCATTAAGTCCAAAGGGGCGTTGTTTTCATTAACACAAACATACACGTTTCGAGAGCATTTGGAATAATGCCCCTTTGGGCTAAAAATATTGAAAAAAAACATATCGTTAGAATTTCCGATAGACAATCTCGCGTGCTAGAGATAAAGTATATTATTCTGTATAA
Source organism: Stegodyphus mimosarum (assembly GCA_000611955.2). Classification (NCBI taxonomy): domain Eukaryota; kingdom Metazoa; phylum Arthropoda; class Arachnida; order Araneae; family Eresidae; genus Stegodyphus; species Stegodyphus mimosarum. Next base: position 98,654 of record KK114511.1, on the reverse strand, counting down.
CGTGTTGCCACTGTTTGCTTTGAAATCATAGAGTTTCTTAATCAAAATTCGTTAAAGTTTAAAACGTATGTAATAGATAGTAAAATAAATTCAAGATTCTAGCTCTCAGGTGCCCATATTTGAGTGGAGGACTACGTTATTCAAATTTGATGGCTCTAAGTGCCGTTGTTTTTTTTTTTTTTCAGAATGCGAGAAACATACATGCTTTCATGCAGATTCTTCATTATTTAATTAGTTTAAATATAATACAGGGCGATAATATCTGGTGGCAACTTGAAAAGTGATAGTGCTGTTTATACTGATTCGACGCAAAATGCCGTTCCGAGACTAATGGCCTTTCTGGGCTAATGCTCTTTTCGTGTAATAATTTATCGTATATTTTAAAAAGAACAAGAGATAAATAACTCTCTTTATAAAAGTCATCTACAATTGCATATGACGAGTAATAAAAGTGTCGGGCATCTTTCATAGATTCATAATCATTATGGCTTATATTTTTTAAAATGTAATTCGATTATTCCATTTCGTTAGAGTTATTTAATTTCTTGTCCCCATTAAACTGTATGATAAATTATTTTTTTTCTTTATGTTCATAAAGAATTTTAAAATTTATGAATAAAAACTTATTGTTTCATGAAAACATTTCCTTTTACTGTCATCTTTTTAGTCTCAATAACACGCCTCCACTCAAAATTATTCAATTAAAAAATCCTTTTTTACAACAATTAGTTATCTCTATTGTGTTTCCAACAATTTTATTGCTTCAAATGTTTAAAAGGTTGCCAAAAGATCAGGAGTTATATTAAAATCTCCTCGAACCTTTATTTAAAAGGTTTTTTCTGCTCTATCCGATGGTGCAAACATAAAAGTTCTGAGAAGTTTAGTTTGATCATTAAAGGAATATATGTGCGAAGAATCATTTCAACGTTAAATTTAAAAAAATTCTAAATCAAATTTTGAAAATTCGCTGCTCCATATTGGCTCATCGGCTCACCAACAACGAGCAACGAGTGTATATGCCAAAATTTTAGCTTGATTATTTATTAAAGAAGAGTTTAAAAGTGGATGAAAAGGGTTTGACCATAGAGACAAACACCCTGAACTAATTAAATAAAAGCTTACAAAAACGCTTCTAGTATTAAAGCCGAATCTATATTTTTTTATCACTCCTGTTTTAATAGTGGGTGACGAGTTAGCTTTATAACCTTCGTAGTTTTAAATCTTTGTAACAGATACATTTTTGGATGTTAGAATTTTAAAATTACGTAAAAGAATATAATATTATGTACCAGAAAAAAATTCAGGAAATCAGCATTTAAATTGCAATGCTGAGAAAAAGTACATAAATTCATGAAACAAAAAAAAATAAATAAATAAATAAAGGAAATCTGGAAGCTTTCAGATTTTACATTACTCCCAAAGGAGCGTTTCTTTGACATTTTGTCTGTTACCTTTATTTATTAAATATCATGTTCTTCGCCCTTAAAACATAAAATTCAATTCAACAGCAACATCGCAAAATAGTTTAAAAAGAGCATATCTTTAGAACTTCCGGTACACAGTCTCGACCGCTAAAGGTAATTTTTTTTCTGTGCAGTGTTGCCATTGCTCGCTTTGAAATCGTTGAGTTTCTCATAAAAACTCATAAATGCTTCTCAAAATATGAAGCAGATAATAAAACAAATTCCAAATTTGGGCTTCCAGATGCCCATATTCGGGTGGAAACGTACGTTATTCCAAATTTGATAGCCCTAGGTACCGTCATTTTATCACAATGCCAGAAACATACATGCATTTATGTAAATTTTTCATTATTTAATTTCTTTAAATATAATGCAGGACGATAAAATTTAGTGGCAAAAATTTAAAAAGCGATTCAGACTTTTAAAGGTTTCGACTCAAAATGCCAAAACGAAATTAATAGCCCTTCTGGATTAACGCCCTTTGGGCTTAAAACTGACAAAGTAAATTTAATTGCAATTGATTAAAAAAATGGCTTCATTGCAATTAATTTTAATTGTTAATTAATTATCTTTTTACAGATATTAAAAAAATAAAATAAACCGTAAATAGAAACCTATCTCTGTATATAACCTTTGTAGACTGGCAGAAGACTTCTATAGTAAGCTCTATTTCATTGCAAGTAATTCTTTGGTGCAAAGCAAAAAATTAGTTCATTAGGTCTTAAAGGATTAATGCTAATCAATCAACTCTTTGATACATGAATAAAATCAATTTTAGAAAAGTCTATGCAGAGGCAAGAAAAATACTTTGACTTAATGACATCATAATCTTGAAACTAAAGAACTCAAACTGAACTGAGAACTGCTTCCTGTTCTGCTTGTACTAAACACTTTTTTTTTTTTTTTCAAATATAAAACTTAACAGCTGTACAATTAACTACAATAGACCTTGCTCTTAATTAGATTTCAACATTAAACATAGAATAAATTTATGTATAGATACATTTGCATATAAATTCCTTTATAAAGGTTTAACAAAAAATAAAGGAATTAAACATAATGCAAAACTTAAAATAGCATTGGATTAAAACTCATATTTGCGTTATGGCAAAGGGAGAGCTGGTGTATTAGCTAAGGCGGATAGACTTGGAGTGCAGATGTTTAATTAAACATATTCCACGCTCAAAAAGAAATTATTCAGGACATACGAAGAAAGAAGTTATTGAAGAATAGATTCACTGTTGAGGGTCACCCAGGAAAAGGAGAGATTATTTAAAATTCATACCAATTCGTGAAATTATTAACCCAAAAGGGATGTTATGGAATGGGATATCAGTCTCCAAACGGCATTTTGCTTTGAATCAGAATAAACGACCTGTCACTGTTCAAATTGTTGCCACCAAATATTATCGCCCTGTAGTATATTTAAAGAAATTTATTTAAAATTTAAAGAAATTTATTTTATTTAAATAATGAAGAATCTGCATGAATGTATGAATGTTTCTTGCATTCTGGAAAAACAACGGTACTTAGAGCCATCAAATTTTGAATAACGTAATCCTCCACCCGAGCATGGGCACCTGGAAGCCCGAATTTGAAATTCGCTTTATTATCTATTTGATATTTTGTAAAACTTTAACGAATTTTTTAGAGCTAAACTCAAGGATTTCAAAGCGAACAGTGGCAACACTCTACGAAACAAGATATTTTTATCTCCAGCGCGCGGAATTGTGTATCGGGAATTCCAAAACTATGCTGTTTAAAACAATTTTGTGAATTTGCTGTTAAATCGAATGTTACGTGGAGTAATACCCAAGAGCCTATATTTAATAAACAAAGTAAATACACCAAACGTTAATATTAAACACAAAAAAAAAAGATTTGTACAGCCACCTTACTGAGGAAACTCAACAATGAAAAACTGAGAAAATACTGATGAAAATAGAAAAATGCATTCCAACACTTAACGCTGTATCGGGAATGCCAACAGGATACAGCTACGCTGCTTTTAAAATTTTTTGTAATTTTGCTGTTGAATTGTATGTGGCGTAAGAGCGAAGAAATACGTGCTTAATAATAAAGCTAAAAATACAAAAGAAAATGGCTTAGTAGGAGTGAGTGTAACAGCAAGCTGGTAGACTGCGAGCTCAGCGGGAGCTTAAAAAAACCTTAACGCAGCTTTTTGGATGACCGTTAAACCTGAAACCATTCAGATTTTTTTTTAATATTTAATAATATATAGATTTAAAGTAAATTATTATTGTTGTGCCGTTCAAATGTATAATAATAGAAGTATGTGGACCACACAAGACCTTCAACGAAACTATATAAACTTTCTTTACATTATAACTACTTATAATAAAATCTCTAGAAGAAAAAGCCGACTTTTAATACAGCTAGGTTACAGGCATGCATTGTTGCAAAACCAGGACTATTTCAACTAATATTTCAGAAATAGCAAATTACTGGATTAGTTAGAAATGTGGTTCTTATATAATTGTAAGAATCTGTGAAATTATTCATAACGGGAACTTTTTCCTTTTTATTATGTTACTTTCAGCCCAGTTTTTCTTACTCACTTATAATTTTAATACAGAATAATATCAGTCAAGACTATGCTGAATGATCGTTAAATACACAGTCCAGTCACATTAATGTGACCACCACGTACTTTCCATGTCAGAGTTAAATAACCAATCACAGAAGGCAGGTGGCAGAACAGTGCAGTTGAGCGTATATAAAGGGTGTGTGAGGGCTTCGGAAAACATTTCAATCGTTGGCGTAATGCAGAAACGAAGAGATTTATCCGACTTCCAAAAGGGCATGATCGGCCTTCGGGCCAAGGGTGGAAGCATTTCCGAAACGGCTGAGTTTGTGAACTGTTCGCGTGCCGCCGTGGTAAAAGTGTACCGTGCATGGCAAAATGGGACTGTCCAAAATCAGCGACGTGGCAAATGTGGTGCACCACGGGCCATAGATGACAGAGGCGAACGACGGTTGCGGAGATGCGTTCGGGCAGATAGACGGGCTACCGTTGAGCAACTGACCACCAAAATGAACCAAGGGGCTACCAAAAGTGTCTCCCAAAGTACTATTCAGCGAACATTGCTGCGTCTGGGCCTCCGAAGCAGACGCCTGGTTCGTGCACCTATGCTGACTGCTGTTCATCGACGGCGAAGGCTAGAATTTGCACGCCAGTACAGCAGCTGGACGTCCACTGAGTGGCGACAGGTTGCGTTTTCGGATGAATCGCGTTTTATGCTCCATCGGACAGATGGACGTTGGCGTATAAGGCGTGAAACCTCTGAAAGGAACCACCCTGCAACCATTGCCGGAACGGTCCAAGCTGGAGGCGGGAGCATTATGGTCTGGGGAATGTTTTCCTGGCATTCTCTAGGTTCACTGATCATTGTGGAAGGCACAATGGATCAATACAAGTACGCATCTGTCCTTGCGGACCATGTTCACCCCTACATGCGCATTGTTTTTCCTCAGGATGATGGCATCTTCCAGCAGGACAATGCGAGGTGCCATACAGCTGCCAGTGTACGTGCGTGGTTCGAAGAGCACCAGGATGAGTTTACCGTCCTCCCCTGGCCAGCAAACTCACCTGACTTAAACCCAATCGAGCATCTGTGGGACCATCTCGATCGAGTTGTTCGCGCCATGGATCCTCAACCGCGTAATCTAGCGCAGCTGGCCACGGCATTAGAGTCGGCATGGCTCAACATCCCAGAGAACACCTTCAGGGACCTATGTGACTCTCTTCCTGCACGTCTCGCAGCAGTCCGCTCTGCGAAAGGTAGTTATTCTGGCTTTTGACAGATGGTCACATTAATGTGACTGGACTGTGTAATATATAAACATAAAATAAAAGTTATTAAATGCATGCCAACAAAGTATTATTAAAAATCATTATACCTATAATCTTCATTGATCCCAATAGCACTAAATAAGCTTCTATGAAATCCGGAATCGGCTCATATAGTCTTCAACATCAACTGATTATTATTCCTTCTAGCAAAACTCCAATCGTTTCAAAGCCTGCTTTATTCTCTTCTTTCTCACTTCGAATTATATCCATTCATAAGCCATCTCTAACAGCTTATATGTGCACACATTTCTGTAGTTGTTTACGAAATGCATGATGTTCCGATAATATATAAGCCTTTACAAGTTACTACTAGAAATTTATTTCACAAATAAGAAATCTTCCATAGGGTTATAAGGTATTTCTCCCGAATTCTTGGCATACTTTCGTGGTGTTGTGGTCAGCGCTCTCGACGCGAATTTGAGAGGTCCGTGGTTCGAGTCCCGGCGAGGGCATTGCACATTTGTTCACTTTCCTGCTTCAAAAAATCCTAATGTCTATGCAGGGTAAGTGCGTTACCCAAGGGTACTCTGGCGCTACTCTATTGTATTGCAATCTGAAGGTTTGGAAATGTTTGTTTCGTAAACAGCAGGTCATGTGACAAGAATATTACGTGAAATGCTATTATGAGTATTTATTTGTTGTTGTCAACATGTATGTCACATTTTTTAAACTTAGTTTAAAGCATATAATGTCACGAAAACGTAACCCAATATGCTATATTTAATCAAATTCGCTAAAACAACCTTGCATTTGGCGTACATTCACTAAAAACACTCAATCGATTTCGAGGGCTGCTACAGGTCCCTCCTCATCAGGAGAACAAAATATCTAGAAAGGGAAAGAAAGCTGAATAACGGCTTTTTATACTCTCGGGTAGAACCACGCGCGAGGAGGCAACGCCATCTATCGAATGACAGTTGATGAGATTAACATCAGTAAGGACACTGCTATAGTCTATTATTATAAAATAGTCGCTTCAAGACCTTTACGACACTTTCTCAATTACGATTGTAACGTGGGCCATCATCACCGCACGTCACTTATTTAGTCCATTTCATTTGAGTTTGTAGTTCAAGTTAGTTTTCATTCGTACGCTATTCACAAAACGAAGCGGAAATAAAGTGAAGAAAAAGTATGAAAGCCATCTGCCGTTACCATGCTTACGAAGTAAGACGGGAAGAAGGTAAAGACCTTGAAAAGTCTATTCTAAAGTAACAGGCTATAGCAAGATCATCGCGGAAAAAGGTGAAAATAGAAAAATTTATTCGAATTTTTTTTTTCTCTCGCACTGACTGATGCACAGAAACAAAATCAAATTTCTACATGGTACGATTTGATGCAAATACAAGACACTAACCTTGTAAGGATTTTAAGTTCACTAACGTTTATTTTATTTTAAAACTTTACTATCACCTCTTATTTTCCACTTCCGGCCAGAATGAACGCGTGAATATGTTTATGCAAACTGTACTTGCTGACGCTTAAGTATTTAAGTTGTGGCCTTTTGCCAAGAGAGAGTGGAAGGAAGGAGAGAGAGCCTTCTTACTACGAGTCTTCACCCGAGCTTGCCATCAGTTACTGTCCGCCTTTAAGGCCCGACGTTTAACCCTCTCGAAAGTTAAAGACGTATTCTAGTTTTCCGCAGTTTGCGTACTACAGACGTAGTAATTTAAAAGTCCAGTCTTAATGCTAGTCATGTGTGTAAAATATTAAAAGTTAGCTCTTATTTAAATTTTAGTTAGTTAGTAGTCTTATATTCTTTTACGTTCAGACCACAAGTGGTTGGTCTTTCTATGCCGAAGTTCGGGAACGTTTGTAAAATCGATAAGCAAATAAAGGGTAATTTGAACCCTCCTTATCTTTGTTGTATCTTCTACTCACGCACGAACATAGCTTTTAGTAAGCTCTCTGTTCCTACTCAGGACTACAGTTATGTTTCCGAAATTAATTTAAAAAAACACAAGTTCTGATAAGTTTATAAATAAATGCTGGAAAGCAAAATATAGCTGCAGCTTATGTTTGCATTTAGCTGCATTTTAAAGTTCGTACTATCTTGTAAAGATTGCATTAGATTCGAAAACTTGCCTGCTAAAATACAAGCTGTTGATTACTTTATGGTTTCTATGTAATGCTACTATAGTTGAATGCTGTCAATAGTTACATTTCGGAATTAGTTAATTTTATCTTAATCAAAAAGTATTGCTGGTGACAAAATGTGCAAGCAATTAACTGCATGCATATTTTCCCAAATTAATCATTATCACTTATAAAATAAATATATTCACATCTCAAACAATTACTTTTATATCTAGAAAAAAAATAGTTTGACCACATAAACTAATTAGTTTCAAGTTTAGAATAAACAGTTTCCCAAAATGCCAAATGTATAGTTCTACTTACTTGAGTTTTTATTTTCGATGGACGCAAGGCACAGGAACTTCACGAGAAGGTCGACATTTATTAGACCGTACATTCCAGGCTTATTCCCTGAAATTCCTTTTTCTTATAAAAATCTCTTTTTCAATATAAGTTATTTAATTTATAATATTTGCTTCAAAAGTATAGAGACTCCGTCACTGTAGGAATGCAGCTGATTCTTTCAATGAGACCGATCAGAGAGAATTAACAGAGGAACGAAAATGGTGCTGTATTTCTACTGTTAGAGCTCGCATACAACACGTATCGTCATCATGTGTCCTATCTCATGCGTCAAATCACTGAGTGCCTTGTATTAAACCAAACAATGATGTTATTTCCGCATAAGAAGCGTGGTTGACGAATCACATGAGGAGAAAGCTAAACAATGCCCAGCTGGTAGTTAGTGTCACATTAGATGAGAAACTGATATTCAATACACATATTATCTTCAGTTGTATGTATTCACTTGCAGCACAGAAAAGTCATTTGAAGCTGTAATCTAGGTGAACGCCATTCATGTGTCAATGTGCAGAAAGGCGGATTCTATACCTTCCTAGTATAAAATTATTAATGTTATATATATGTATTGTCCAGTCAACGGAGAACAGACTTTGACATAGATTTAGTTCTGCGAAATGTCTGTAACCGGAAGCATATACGATAAATGTTGAACAATGCTAATTCACTACATTCATCTTTTCATGCCAGATGTTAAAGAAACAAATCAAATACGCAATTTGAAATTTTTTTCCAAGGATCAAATATTTTCCCAATGAAATGTTCATTAAGAAAAACCAAACCCATTAGTCATTTTATTATAGAGAACATTGATACAGATGGCGAATGATTTCACGCAATCGTAAGAAGAACAGCTCTACTAACTTCCAGATTCACCTAGCATAACTTGAAACGTCCGCTGGAGGGGGCATAAAAAAACATCAACGATGCAAAGTTTCATTTTAAAAAATTCCGGACTAATGTCTTCACTTCTTTCTTCCTGGGCTTTCGTCTGCTTCTTTAGAATAAGAGGTTGCTGCTATAGTCTTCAAAAATGTCTATATCTTCACAACTCTAATTGGAACTTGGGTTAGACCTGTATCAAGGTAAACGCCTCTGGTGATGTAACTTAAATCCTCTTTTTCGATTACGAATGAAATTTTATTTGAGCTAATTATAATTTATTATTCAGTTATTGCTATTTTTTTAAAACAACTTTCCTATCATATACCTACCCGTTATATTCCCTGTTTCTCAAAGCCATTCAACTAAATAGGCTGAAACATTCCTCTGCGTCCCCTTCTTCTACCGAGTCATATACCATACTCATGTCCATAAATTGAGGATAATTCTGAATCACACGGAAATCGAACTCTAAAGTAAAAGTTTCACCTGTAGAATTATCGCACACATCTTCAATAATGATATGCAAACTATAGGAAGCCATCATATCACGCCGATAGTACGTCACTATGACGAAGGTGTAACAGAACTGTGTATAAGGAATGGTAACAAAGAGGTAAAATTGTTCACAAGCATTCTGTAAGCCGCTCAGTTCCAGAATAGAACAGTTACGACACAGAGGACGCATGTGGATAATTTCTTACGTGGTAGAACTATCGGCCATCTGGAATGTGGGCGTACTCAGCTGGAAGTATTCGAGGAACTTGGAATAGCCCAACGTTTCATCTCTAGGCTTTGGCAATGATTCCAAAATGATGGAAATGTCAATAGAAGTTACAGTACAGGTCACCCCCCGAATTTCAACGCCGAACGACCACCGGTATTTAGAAGTAACTGCCAAAAGACGGAGACGGAGCACAGCATCAGACCTGCTCATCAGCTGTCTTCAGCCACTGGTACGACAGTTTCAAAATAAATCGTGTACAAATGTTTGGGACAAATTGGTCTATATGGTTGCAGGTTTGTCAGATGTGTTCCGCTCACGGCAAATCACTATCACCAGTTATTAGTCTGAACGAGAGAACATGCAATGTGGACATCGTCACAGTGGACTTATGGGATGTTTTTCGACGAGTCCAAGTTTAGCTTGCAGTCTGATTCACGTCTGACTTTCATGTGGAGAACTACAGGTACCCGCCACCCTTTAAGATAATATCATTGAACGACACCGTTACGATGGTGCAAGATTGCTCGTTTAGGACGGAATTCTGCACGTTCAGATCGGAACCACCACAAGCCAAATATATCGGGATATCATTCAGAAGCAACATGTACCTTTGTTTAAGGGTGCCATGGGCGCAGAATTTGTGCTTATGGACGACAACGCTGTCCTCACCGTGCAAACATTGTAAAGGAGTGCCTTCAATCTGAGGCTATCATCCGTATAGAATGACCAGCATTCTCACATGACTTGAATACGATAGAGCATATGTGGGGCATGCTTGGCCGACGAATTACAGCCCGTCAAGTAAGTCTTAAATGTTTATCGGAGTTTCGGAGAACCTTGCTTGCTGAGTGGATTAATCTTCTCCAAGATCGAATCTTGATAATTTCATACTCAGCATACCTAGGCGTTGTACGGACTGTATTTCATCGTCTGGGAGATATACAGTGTATTAACCATCATACTAACCACGTAATGTTAAGTTTTTGTAAGAGAGATATTTTTGTAATTGCTCCCATAAGCAAATATCGACTTTTTATGAATGGCCTCATACATACACACATCATATTTTTTGTTCTTTGTCTTTTGTTTATTAAATGGGCTTTATGAACAAGTAGGTGACTCTTTGTAGATGACTGGCTTCGCCCGGTCGCCACTGACATTTGTTGTTATAACTTTGACTGTGTACAATTATGACCCCTCGGTTGACCAAGGGTTATGCCTCCTTGGATCGCCTCTGGAGGAGAAGGAGCAATAACTATGTTAAGGACTTGAATGAGATGGTCCAGACAACCAGGTCTCAATTGAATTTGGTTTATTTGATTATGACAAAGTGTTTCAATGCTAACTGCCTAAAGGAAGATATGCCTTTGTGGAGATCTTGCTAAGGGAAACTAGCTCGAATTTACGTTACACATGGGAAAAACCACGAAAACACCCATGCAGCTAGCCCATTCCTGGGATTCGAGCCTCGGACTGAACTGCCAGCGTTCAGCGACTTTACTGCTAATGAGCCCCCAGGTCTGGAAGTCTCCCTCTCTGGTATACAGTACTACTCACTTTGCCTTTTGCGATAAATTGTTTTCACAAACGGGTTCACTGCAGTTTGCGGAAGATGAACTCAGAAAATGACTCAGAGAATTCAAGAAAACAGAGATCTTATTTTAATTGATACATTGCCCTATGATAGAGTATTAACCGAAGATGGTGAACAGGAGAAGAAGACAAGCTTTCGTAGACACAACGTAAACTAGCTTTCCTCGCTCGCCTCAAGCAACTTTCGAATCTAAGACAGCACGAGGTGAAGCAAGTGCGCAAGGTGTTGGCGAAATTCGTTTGCGGAGAACCAACCCTAAATGCTACTGAAGTTGTAAAGTCTAATACTTCTCTCCCTCTTATATTCCAGAGGAAAACTAGAACAGCCTCCTCGGACGACTGATTCAAAGAACCTCTATGTAAAGAAGGAAAGGTTCCATAGACGTAATGTAAACCACTTTGTCTGCAACGCCGCTACACAGAAAAGGGAACATTCGCCAAGGGATTTGGCGACGGAATCTGTTGGCGAGAATTTCCCCTCTGTGATGTGCTTGTTCTTTGGTACCTAGCCGACATTTTCCCCCTCCGCGACGTGTATAGGAAATTGAGGAACACGGGTTAAGACGAATCGTTCTTTGACTTGTCGCGATAATTTAAACTCGGAAATGATGAAATATTAGGTGAAGTTTCACTTTCACTGGCTGTTGAACTTCCATTGTCCATATCGCTACTTGAAACCAAAGAACCTATTCTTTGTTTAAACTCTTGCTAAACGTAACGGTCGAACATGTACAAACCAACTTCGACATTCCGCTTCGAGCTTTGGCGCTTTTTGGCGACAGATATTTCACGCATGCGCAGTTGTTTCCCTTTTCGTTGGAAGGGAGCCACTTCTGCTTCTGCGAAGTTTTCCTTCTTAACAGTACATATTCTTTGACTGATACCCTCATTGAATGATTCACTGAGGGTTTTACGGCGACTAGATGACTGCATGATTCCCATAGTAGCGCCCCGTATTGGCTGGGTAAGTTCGCTCTCCGACGGGCAGTCCGAGCGACTAGTAGGTAGCAAATTAACGACCAGTGACTCCCTGGATTCCAGGTACGTTGCGCTGATCCCTCCAAGGTTCTGGGAAAGGGGTTGAACCCCTGCCCCTATTCTGCGGGGGTTAAGAATCCTTAGTGCCATTCATTTAGGCGGAGAAGGGAATGCCAATAATTAGTTATATATATATATATATATAAATGTATAGTATTTAATATTTACATAGGTATATATATATATATATAACTATGTAAATATTAAATACTATACTATTTATTCCTATATAAATAAATAAATAATTTGTGAACAAGAAACGCCTCGTCGGATTACTCCTTTTTTCACAACGACAGAAAGAATAGAAACCCATCACAGCTGTTGTCAGGAGCGGAATTTACTGTGATTGCCAACAGAGGTAGGCATTAACTTTATCAGATTATTATTATTTTTTCTATTGTTGCATGAAACTAAGATAAAATGTTTACGATAAAAGGAGTAAGGATAGAAGATTTAATATTTGTCCGAAAGAGTCAGGGCAGGCCGTTACTCTTAATTTGAGAATAGCGGAGCTAAAGAAACTTATTTTGCAAATTTCAGAATGTGAGAATGATCCGAATTTTGTTACAGAAATTTTAAACATCACAATTTCAGCTAGGCTTAAACGCGAATATAGATTTCTGGAATTAGAGAAATTAAGACTGCAGCATGAGAATCAATTATAATTGTTTAATATCCAAAGTACAAGTCGTGCAAGTAGGAATTCAGTTTCAAAAAGAACATTATCATTAGAAGATACGATTAAAACAGTTCGCACATTGACAATTTCCGTACCGCAACGCCCAGACTAGGAACTTATTCTTTACCTCGTTCGAGAAAGCTTTCGATGTTAAGAACATTCCAACAGAAATGAAAGTAGAACTATTACTTAACATATTGGGAGAAAAAGCCACGAATCTGTTAGAGTACATTAAAAATGAAGAAATGCTAATTACAAAAGTGTTAAATCAATCGTTCTTAGAGAATTTGAACCAGCAGCAGATACATGTTCCGAAAATTTCAGGAAAGCTAAACGATTCGGAAATAAGACACATATTTAATTTGCCTCAAGAGCAACATGGAATTATTAGTGTAAATTAAGAAAAGTCGAAAATTTTAAAACTTTGAATGAATTAAATGCGGCGGACAAATTAATGGAAACATTAGATAAGGAGACATCAGCCCATATAAAAATGCGTCAATGGTATAACTGGTTCACCCCAATCAATTTAGCCAAAGAAAGCGTATATAAATTGTATCTTTCTTTGAAAGGAAAAACGCTTTCGCATATACAGAACGTTTCAGCTGAGTATTCCGGACAACAGTTTGGAATTACCAGTGGACAAGCGCAAACGACCCAAACCCAGAAGGGAAATTCCTATAACCAGGAGAATAGCCACACCCAAAATAGGAGAAACTGGAAGGGGAAAACTTTCGCCGATAAGACGGGGAGCTCTCGCGCAAAGCAATGTTTATTTGCGGTAAAGCAACTCAGGTAGTGCGAAATTGCACTTAAGAGGTCAAACCAAACAAAAAACAGTACTTAGCTCCAGGGTGGAAGAACAATGCTGCCGCTGCGAAGGTGCCTTCACGCAACTTTGGGGGTTATCGTACACAAGTAAAAGCATCGGAGGTTATCCAGACCTTAAGATGTATTACCGTCAATGTGAATGGAAGGAGGCTTGAATGCTTCGAAAATAGCGGAACTCTACAAGCCGGCTTCTACGTTCGAAGGTCACGATTATCAAGAGCTCATAAAACGAATCTTGTTTCAAATTTCTTTCAAATTTAAAAGAAAAGAAAATATTTTTAGCGCAAGTAAATAAATTAATGGATTAGTTATTTTGAGCAAAAAAAAGTATGAAAATCCGAGTTTAATTGGTCCCGAAAAGTCAAAGAAGATACGTTTTGTCAAAGAACGTTTCTTCTTAACAAGTGTTCCTCAATTTCTTGTGCACATCGCTGAGGGGGAAATTCTCGCCACCAGGTTCCGTTGCCAAATCCCTTAACGAATTTTCCCTCCGCTTTCCAGCGGCGTAATAGGAAAGTGGTTTACTTTACGTCTATGAAACGTTTCCTTCTTCACATAGACGTTCTTTGATTGATTACATAGCCGTTCTTTGACTTCTTTACATAGACGTTTGATTTGACGTCATTACATTGGGAACATTCTCTGGTCTCAACATTAAACAACAAATCAAATATAATCAAAGTCAGTGTTCTTTGATTGATTTGATTTATTCTTTGGTTACCGTTTTGAGACCAGAGAATGTTCCCAATGTAACTGACGATTATAGAACCACTACCTTATCAGCTTTCGGGCATGAAATAAAAGCGAATTTAATCAAAACTGTTATGTCAACAAATAAGAGAAGAAGCAATACATTAAAAACACCCATAGAAGTTATTGTAGCCATTACAGATAAATTCAAAGGACCAGGACTAATGCCTTCAATATACTGGAAATGACGGACAAGGAATACAAAGAACTCTTTACACAGATAATATTTAGAGATTCCAGGAAAACAGGGGACGAAATACAAGTAGAAAAGAGCCTAGACTCTGAGATGACAGACGATGGAAGTCAGGTGCAGAATTTAAATTATTAGGAACAGTTCCGCTCGAAAATGGAGACGACGGACTTATATCCGCTAACATTAAGATAAATAACAAAGAAATTAAATAATCGTCACAGGCAGAGCAATCGGAAAGGAACAAATTTAAAAACGAACAGGGGGAATGTGAGAACTTCGAAATTATCAGATCAAATTTAAGGAATGGGAAACGAAATCTTTCTTTAAATGACTGTTTGACACATCACAATGACAGAGCTTCCGAAGAAAAGGTATCCCAACTGGTATTATCGTAGAGAAGACTACCGAACGTTTTCCAGTTAGCACATGAATCAGTTTTCGATGCGCACTTAGGAATTAAGAAAACCAAGGAGTGGATTCGGTATAACTTTTATTGGCCGTCCATCGCAGAGTACTGTAAATCTTGTGAGAACTGTCAGCTGAAGAATCCGGAAAAGATTAATGAGAGAGCACCTATAACTCTAGTGTGCAGACTGGAATTGCCATTCGAAGTCGTGAACATTGATGTTATTGGTCCTATCGATCTACCACTGGATCGAGGACATATATATGTGTTATGCGTTATGGATCAGCATACACGATGACGTATTCCCATGACTTCTTTGAGTGCCAGATCCACAGAAAGTATTTGTAACAGTGTTTCACACTGTTAAAATATTTTCTAGGACAGAAACACCAAACATAATCCTACATATATAGTAGAAACATTTGTAACAGTCTGGAACTTAGTAGAAATATTTGTAACAGTAGTAGAAGTATTTGTAACACTCTGTTACAAATATTTTCTAGGACAGGAATACTAAACACAGTAGCAAGCTATCAGAGAACCAATTTTACTTCGGCATTAACCCAAGGACAATCGGCGCATCTCCAATATATTCATGCCCAGGTTATCCAGCTAGCAATGGTTTAATACAGAGGGGGAATACAGTCCTTAAGAACCTATTACATCATGTAATGCAAGAAGATCCTAGGGGATGGGGCAAACAAATTCCATTTCCATTATTCGTCTATCGAGAGATTCCAAACTGCACTATAGGAGTACGACTTTTGACAATTTTAAAGTCATCCTTCTCGGGAGGAATAGCTTTGCCATTCAATATATCGTGGAATAGTTACAATACCTGAAAATACAGTGGGAAAAGGCAGCAGGAAAAGCTTCTTTAACCGCACCGGATAAGCAAAAAGCTTATGCCAAAAATTTTAACAGACGTTCCTCCGTTTGAAAGTTTGACGTAGAAGAGCAAATAGTGCAACTTATTCCAGAGTGCAACAACAAAGTATATGCAAGATGGAGGGGATCTGGTGAAATAGTGCAATACACTTCGCCGCATTCTTATCAAGTTGGATGGGAAAATTCGAAACGTGAACGTAAATAAAATTCGAAATTGCATGCCTATACGTCTAAAGGACTGATGTAGTGTACTGATATAACCTACTACTTACATGCGCCACCATGGTACGACTCTGTGTGATCATACATGACTTCAATTTTGAACTAAAAACCAACCAGGTAACAAGGAACGTCAGTCTCCTGAATACAGGTTGTGATAAAAGTGATATAAATGTCTGGATCATCAGTATCTGAAAAGTGAAGTGCTGTGAAAGTTATAGTGTGTTGTGATAAAGGTGATATAAATGTCGCGATCATCAGTATCCGAAGAGTGAAGTGCTGTGAAAGTTGTAGTGTGTTGTGATAAAAGTGATATAAATGTCTGGATCATCAGTATCCGAAAAGTGAAGTGCTGTGAAAGTTGCGATAAAAGTGATATAAATGTCTGGATCATCAGTATCCGAAATGTGAAGTCCTGTGAAAGTTATAGCGTGTTGTGATAAAAGTGATATAAATGTCTGTATCATGAGTATCCCAAAAGTGAAGTGCTGTGAAAGTTATAGTGTGTTGTGATAAAAGGGATATAAATATCGAATACTGCGAGTTTTATGTTTGGAGGCTGGGTCTTATTGGGAGCAAGTTTTATCTTCGGCCCTTATAACCTTAAGACTAGTGACACATGAAACCACGGGTCTTCGGAATTAGTCCACCAAAAAAATTTGCGTACTCCTGAGACATTGTTATTTGAACATTGGAAGGATCATAAGAGGAGGAACAACCTGTAACCGAGTACGTATTTGAACTTTTAAATCGCCTAAAGAAATGATATGAGTTAGCAGTGGAGAAAACGCAAGATCAACACCTCAAAAGGAAAAAAATGGTATGGTTAAAATGCCATAAAAAGAGAGTTTAAAGAAGGTGATCAAGTATCAATTTTGGCCACTTCCAAAACAAACAAATCTTCGGTTCATTGGACGGGACCGGGGAAAATTGAAAGTTAAATATCTGAAACAAATTACATTGTGATCGTAGCTGGAAAGAACTAAAAATCCCGAATAAACCATATCAATATGTTGAAGCGATAATCCCAGAAATATTATATGATATCTCTGGATATTATGATAATTTTTAACGTAACTTCTAATTAACTGAACAATGTTTTTATTAACTCTTTCCGCGATGTTTGCTTGTGGTCTGTAGGGGACCACACAACAAACAAAGAATAGAAACCTATCACAGAAGTACAAAGCATAAATTTTCTGCCTGAGAATTAGTTTTTGCTCTTGTTTACTTCATGAAACGTTTATTCTTCAGCACACTTTGCATGTGATTTTTATACTTTGCATACGATTTCTTGAAAGTTTGTATAAACGTTCTTTCTTTCATAATTATTTAATTTCCTACTAATATATTTCATAAATCATCACCACTATTTTAATATTTCTATATTAAATTATACTTTGACTTAATATTTTAGAATTTCTTAATTACCAAATCTTTCCAGAAGATAATTTATCAGACCATTTGCTAATTGCATGCTTATAGAAAACAACTTTGTAACCTAGCTTTGACTACCAACGTTTGCTTGTTTTCTTGCGTGGGGTGACTTTTGTTTCTCGGCACTTTCCATCAGCAAACATGCAATACAGAAGATGATACGATACGAACCACACAAAATTTAATTGAAGACCCCCTTCTTAGTGCCAACTTCAGCATAACGAACAATGGTAGCCCCACCTTTTCATACAAAGGCTGAAACAGACCAAAAGAAAACCTACCAACTGCGCGATTTTGGATTTTGGTTTCCGTCGCAAGAAGATGGGTGCTACAAAAAGTCATTTATCCTTATTATTGGAATATTTCATTGAGACGTTAACCGTCTATTTTCGTTTATCAGATGTAAAAATTGTCCATACAAAACAAATATTAAATTAAAAGTGTGGTATGTGCTAAAGTAAAAAAGAATTTCCTTTATAATTAAATTATACTTTTATAATGCTTAAAAGACTAATGAGCCAAATCTTGTTTATGCTGCACAGGAATTCAAAAATTTCTAAGTAGCGGAATATATATATATGTTTGGGCACAAGAACCACTGCTGCAGTGCATGGAGACTCGCATTCTTCTATTATTTTCTTTTCCAGCAGATTGTTAAGCTCCTTCTTTGAAATCTCCTTCTTGGCTGAAGACACCCAGTATGGGAGTACTGAAACTGGAGGATTATTTCCGGTATTTATGTGGTGTTCAATACACGGAGTTGCTTCTCCACCTGGTTGGAACACAGTCTTATATTTCTTTAATACAGCATTGAGTTTTCCCCTTTGGATCTTCAGTTAAATGTCTTCCTTCATTTTCTCTTAATCGCAATGAATTGAATTCCGCATTATTTTCCGTTTATTTTTACTCTCAAAGAGCCGTCTGGTGTTCCTCGACAGAGAATGTCCGAAGGTGTATAGCTTTAACATCAGCTGCTGCTTTCTTAGGAGGAGAGGAGCAGACGAGGTATTTAGCATTAATAAAGCCTGACTTTCTGAAGGGGCTTTCTTCTTAATCTGATCTGCTAGTATCAAATTCTTTAATTCCTCAAACGTCGCGACTTTTGATTCCTTAAGCCACCCATCAAAATAGTTTTGCAAATCAAAATAAAAGTTTCTCCATGTGTTTTCAGGATTTTGCTTGTGTTGGGTAAACAGGTTGTCGAAATTTCTCAGCACTCAATTTGAAGCGCCTTAAGAGAATTTGTTTAATTTTCTGATAGTCCTGAGCAACATCAGAGGATTCTTTTGCAACATCGGTTGGCAGAAGACCAACAAGATAGACTACCCATTCTGAAACTGTTACTTTCAGATGGGTTAATTGCCTCTCAAACAAAACCAGAAATAAACTCATATTGGCTGTTTTAGGATCAAAATTAGGAATTAACATGTTCAGTTGTAACTTAGGCATTTCTGCATCTGCAGAAGAAGATACCTTTTCAGATTCCAATCTACTAGCAGTAATGCTAGACTATAATCTTAATTTCTCCAATTCAAACAAACGTTCATTTTCTTTCTCTCTCTTAGCCCGTTGTTATATTTCCATTTCTTTCGTATCATTTATGATACGGTTCAAACATTCTTTTGTAAACTCCGCGTCATATGTAGGGCTAGTGATTCCAGCATTACTAATCTCAGGAATTCTAAAATGTGCCTCTATCACTACACCTAGTGTCTCTGCTAATTCAATTAAATCTTGTTTCTTTCCTTTTGCTAAATAAGCTATGCTTAACTGTGAACCACTTTAGTTGACTGAACTTAACTAAAGGGGGTAAATTTCCTTAAAATGTACACACATATAACTTTTAGTATGCTAACATATATATGCTTAAAAATATTTTTATATGAATTTAGTACACATCAAATATACATATTCAAAAGCAAAACAGGAAATAAAATAATAACTCATTTTACATTACTTTCTATTGATTTCCTTGAAATAATATATAAAATACACAATTCTCAGAAAATAAACTGCTATAGAACACTTTCAGTAATTTAAATTCATGCGAAATATAGCAACTTGTAACTATGTATTTCAGTACTTTTTCTATTTTTCTGTTTTCAAAAGAAAACTAAGAATCCTTTAGTTTGCATTTACTATATTTGGCATTCATTTTCATTGCTTCAAATCGAAATTTGCATAGAACAAAATACTTAAACTTTATACGAAATATTCATTCAAATATTATTTTAAAAAACTGCCAAAGTAGCGGATGCTACCACAACATTCTTCATTTAAATTTCAACGACACTTGAAAATTAATCTAAACTTCAAATACTTCAATTTTTCAGCAATACTCGAAAATTACTTTAAACCTCACTTACTCAGTCAGTCAGTGATTTTATAGCCGAATTATTGCAAATAATGCAACTTTACCGGCTCAATGACAAAATTTGCCTAAAAAGGCCACAAGACGTTGAAAGTTCAGACAAATAAAAAATAAAAGAGTAAAGGTCAAAAGGGAAGCCACAAGTGGCAAATACAAGACGACTGAAAAGATATACAATGCATAATAAATATAAAATATACAAGTTTAAATACGATACAGTATCATGAGTTACAAAACAGTTAATGTAAATTGAAAAGTATAAGTAAGGTAGGCACCAAACATGTACAGGATATTAAACATTGTGTGAACGGAAACCAGTCATGAATTTTTATTACGTGGGGAAGTTAGCACTCCGCGTGAGGAATGCTGCAAGTGCACGAAGGTCAACGTCCTCTTCAAGGATGATGTAATCAAACGTGTTGAAGTGCTTCAGTCGGTCACAATTTATGGCTTTATCGAAGAAATTTTTGTTCAATTTGTGCAGATATTTTTCCATAGTTTCAATTTGTAGATCCTTATGTAGCATATCGTTAGAAACATAAAAGTGAACTCCGGTAATTAATCTTAAGAATCTATTTTGAATAATTTGAAGAATTTTAATATCCTTTGCCTTATAGGCTGCCCATGCGGGTGAAGCGTATGTCATAATTGGACGAATAATAGCAGTGTATATGTGACGTTTTTTATAAAGGTCTAGTCTTGAATATTTTCCAAGTAAGGGAGTGAGGCTGTTAATTACTCCTATGGTCTTCTGTTTAATTTTTGCAATATGATCATTCCACTTAAAGGAGGTGTTCAGCACGATACCAAGGTACTTGGCTTTGGTGACAAGTGGTATTTTTTCATTAAATAATTTCAATTCACCATAGAATCCTTTGCGTGCATATCTTCTCCGGATGAGTAAAAGTTGAGACTTTGATGCATTAATAGCAATACGCCACTTGGTGCACCACGATTCAATGGAAGGCATAAATTTTTGAAGTTTTAATACTGCATGTTCAGCCCTAATGGATCTGACAGCCACTGCAGTATCGTCCGCATAGCAGCCGATAAAGCAGCCGCTAATCAGATCCAGGGGCGGAAAATCTGACACATAAAAGAGATAAAGAAGGGGTCCTAAAATAGAACCTTGTGGAACAGAAGCTTTAATATTCCTGAGACTTGAGTGTTCATTTTCTATGGAAACAAAAAATTTTCTATTTGTAAGAAAGGAGTATAGTAACTTGATCATTTCCGGTTCAATGTTTAAGGAGATAAGCTTGTAGATGAGCCCCTCATGCCAGACGCGGTCGAAGGCTTTCGCCACGTCTAGCATGAGTAAGGCTACACAAGATTTGTTATGCAGAGCATTTCCAATAAATTCAGTTAGCCGAACGAGCTGTTTAACAGTTGAAAGGTTTTTCTGAAATCCAAATTGTTCCTTGGGTAAAAGATCGAAATAAGTTTGAAGTCTGTTCATAATAATTCGCTCGTAAATTTTGCCTAGACCAGGCAAAAGGCTGATAGGTCGGTAACCTTCTGGCTTCATATGATCTTTGCCAGGTTTAGGAATCAGGATAATTTTGGCTTTTTTCCAGCAAACGGGAAAATATAAATTTGTAAGGCATGCGTTTATGATATTTACAAATCTGCATAGAACATTAGTAGGGAGATGTTTGATTGCAATGTTTGTAAGCTTGTCGTGCCCTGGGGCTTTTTGATTCTTGAGCTTCTTGATAATATAAATAACTTCTTGAGGTGTTGCAAATTTAGGGCATCTATGTACTGCAGGTGCATTAATCCAGTCAGAGATATAATGGTTGACATAATTAGTGAATTCTGGGTCATTTGGTGACTCATTAGGCGAAAACTGAATTTCGAGATGATCAGCATGGACCTCAGCTTTTTCTAAGTTAGTGAGAGCAATTCTTTGTTCCCCATAAATGGGTTTATTTATCGTAGGTTTATTTTTCAGGCGCTTAGTAAAATTCCAGAAGGAGTTGTCAGGCGCGTTGAAATTAAGTATTTTTTCATCCCAGATTTCCTTGCGATGATCTGCAATTTCCTTTTTAATTTCACGATTAAGTTTATTAAGTTGTCTTTTTAATCCAGGGTCCCATGATAAATTCCATCGTTTTCGTAGTTTATTTCTGGTTTTCATTTTTTCTCGAATGCTTGTTGGTAATTTTCCAGTAAATCTATCCGCCGGGACGCTATGCGTTGCATTATCATACGCATGCATAATAGTATCTGTGAGCATGTTGATAGCTCTATCAATGTCGGTGTTATTCTTCAAGGGAAGGAAGGGCGGGTTGTAATTGTATAGAATTTCAGTAAATTTGATCCAATTAGTAATCTTTTTTAAGCAGGGTTTTTCAGTTTTGGAGATTCCAAGAGTGCCAATAACCGGAACGTGATCAGATGTCAAGTCAACTTTAACTTCTAAGCACATAGGAATCGGTATGGTTGTAAGTACAATATCCAAAATATCTCCTTTGCGTGGGTTTGAGGGAAGATAGGTGAAGTCAGTTGGAGCATAGAAGTAGATAGGATGATTTAATATAAATTCAAGCAGTTTTTTACCATTATTATTGGTGCGTCGACAGTTCCATTCTTGATTTTTTGAATTTAAGTCCCCAGCTAAAATTACTGGTTTATTAGCAGGTAATAGGTCTAAAAGTATCATAGGATCTAAGATGTTGGATGGTGGAAGATACATGCAAGAGAAGTAAATAATTCCGTAAACGGGAAGGTAGACAGAAGCAGTGACAATTTCGTGTCCATTCCTACGTATCGTAGAGATTTGGCAGGATTGAAGAGTGGCTTTTACATAAATTGCAGCACCTCCGCCGCGGTGTGTCAACCTGTCACAACGATAACATCTATAGCCAGAGATGTTAATATTTGTGCCTGGCGTAGCAAAAGTTTCCGTTACACACGCTATGTCAATATCATAGCAGCTTAAGAAGTTATGAAATTCAGCAATTTTATCTTGAATGCTACGCGCATTCCAAACTACGAATTTGGTAGGGGGGCGTTTAAGATTTGGACCCATTATTTAATTCTGTCTTGGTGTTTTCTTGACACTTGTTGATTTGCTGCATTTGCTGAGTCAACTGAAACCCAGCAGTTTTAATCACCGAGACGAGCTCCGCTAAATCGGCAAAAACCTTTTTAGCTTCGCTTAATGTATCAGAATATATGCCAGTTGACAGGGCTTTAGCATATGATTTGTTCTCGACCACCCGGTTGCTGA
Organism: Stegodyphus mimosarum; assembly: GCA_000611955.2. Classification (NCBI taxonomy): domain Eukaryota; kingdom Metazoa; phylum Arthropoda; class Arachnida; order Araneae; family Eresidae; genus Stegodyphus; species Stegodyphus mimosarum. Next base: position 75,632 of record KK114511.1, on the reverse strand, counting down.
ATGTTTTTGGCTGATCGGTTTTAGGTTTTGGAAATTTCTCACACCCTCGAAACGAGGCCGTGTGAGAATTTCCGCAATTTACACAAACAGGAGTGAAGTCCTTATCATTTTTGACTGGGCAGTCATTAAAAAAATGTGATTCGCCACACTTGACACATTTAGGGGAATAATTACACCCTAATTGGGTGTGATACCACCCCTGACATCGGAAGCATTGTAATGGACCTTGGCGTCCTTTATACTCTTGAATTTTGACACAAAGATCACAGAGGAATTTTTCATTGTAAATTTTCTTTGACTGCACTGTCTTAGGCAGTGTTACTATGAATATAGGGAGGGGGAAAACCTCACCATTCCTTCTTTTAGTCATTTGCTTTATATGCTCAATGACATAACCTAACTCTTCAAGTCTTGTTTTTATTTCAATTTCAGTATCTTCATTAAGTCCTTTTATCACTGCCTTAATATTCCTGTCTTGAATTTTTCAGCAATACTTCAAAATCTTTCGTTACTAAAGGAACTGGTGAGCAACAGAACTCATACAATGTGATCAGAGTGATCACACTTCATGTAAAAGAATTCAAATCCAACAGAACATTTAAGTGATTCGGATAGTCAGTGAAAACGAAGACTCTAACCAGAATTCTTCTTATATTTATTTAATCCGGAAGATCAGTGAAAACGAAATTTGGTCAAGACGACCGCAATTTTTGACTTTTCCTTTAGTTCGAATTTACGTAATTAGAAATAATCAAACATTAAAGTTAACTTATCAGACTTAAAGTTATCTTATTTCGTTATATATTCATGGGCTGTCCGTCATCATCACTTTTGGTTCTAAAGCATCCATCCATATATGTGGAAATTTTCGGCCCGTAGTCGGGCAGACAGAAATATTTAACACAACACACATATATTTATTCTTATACATTATTAAAGAATATCGAGACTCATAATGAAGACCATTAAGTACGACGAATACTAATTTACTAATGAATTAACACAAAAAAAAAGAAAGAAAAGGTGAGAGAATATTTTAGCTACGTAGCTCTCTATCAAATTGGAGGAATGCAGCAGTTTGGCTAGTGGTTTCGCATTGACGAGTATTCATTGCGAAACGAATTGTCGGAAGTTTTTCTGCCCAAGAAGAATGTTTATCGCCCACAAATATGGCTAATCTAGGTTTCAAATCCCTGTTCTTTCTCTTTACTGGATTTGCTTGAGGGTGATACACTGGCAGGAACACTTGGTCAATGTTAAGAAGAAAACACACTTGCTGCATGACAGCGCTAACGAGCTGTAATCCATTATCACTGATTAGCTTCCTAGACAATCCATATCGTAAAGCAACTTCTTCGACTAGTGTAATGGCATATTCCTTTGCAGTAGCAGTGGGTAAAGCGAAAAGTTCCAACCATTTCGTGTTGCAATCTTCAATAGTCAAAATCAATTTTCCCCCACTGTTACTTTCAGTAGTAGACTAAATAAATCGATGGCAAGCGTTGACTATGTATTGGTGTCTGGAGCAGACGGGATGGCTTATGATTTGAAGGGTTGTAACGGTTGCTTTCGTCACAGCTTTTTACGTAATCTGCAATGTATTTGCGCATTCCTGTGATATAATATCTCTGGGAAATTCTGTGGTATGTTCCTTTAGCATCATAATGTCCCGTTGTAGAAGCATCATGAAATTGTTAAGAATCTTTTCTCGTTCATGTATTGGTACTATTAGTTGAGCTTCCTCTAATTCAGAGTCTGGCGAGTAGCGATATAAAATTCCCTGATTCATTACATAACCTCGTCTAGAAGTAAACTATTTCCATCTTTGATTTCACTTTCGAAAGATTCTATAATTTTTTTAAGATCTGTATCCTTTAGCTATTCTCCGCGAATTTCTGATGCACATCTGGTTGGCATGCCAATGGTTATTGTACAAACTTCACATGATTCTCCTTCATGGTTGCCCACAAGGGCGTGACAAATCGGCTACAAAATTTGCTCGTCCAGGAATGTATTCCATCTTCAAATTATAAGACTGTAACTGCATTGCCCTCCTAGCAAGTCTGCCTTTCGGTGGCTTTAATCTTAAAATCCACTTCAACGGTTGGTGATCTGATGCCAAAGTGATCTCTTGACTATAAATGTAGCCACGGAATTAAATCAAAGGCCCATACATCAGCAAGAGCTTCTCTTTCTGTTGTAGAGTAATTTCTTTCGGCTGGGGACAACAAGCGGCTAGCACATTCTATTGGATGTTCCTCTGAACCTTTTCCTTGCAATAGAAGAGCACTCAAAGCGTAATTGCTAGCATCTGTCCGAATAATGTGAAGCTTTGTTGCATCATTTTCCTTTAAGATAGGAGGGCTAACAAGAAAACATTTTAATGAATGGAAAGAATTTTCTTCCTATACATCAACTATACTAATCATTCCAACTTTCTTTACCTGCAAATACAAGGAATTCCAGTGGGAAGTTCATATTCAACGCATATTTGTAACTTATTTTTTTTTCTGAAGAATTCAAATTTCTAAAGAGCCTTTCTGATAACGATTTCAGTAAATTTGAACACACTTATAGATATATTGATCACATTATTAATTTAAACAATTTTAATCTCATCGAAAGCAGCAACATATACCCAAATTGTCTAAAACTAAGTAAGACGAATAAAAAACCAAAAAGACATCTTGATCTAAATGTTCATAATCTTACAGAAATTAAAGTTTTAGATAAAAGAAAAGATTTTAATTTTTCTACTAATAAACTTTTAAACTGGAACTCCAACATATATAAAAAAGTTATAACAAATACTACTATTAACCAAATTAGCAGAATTAAAAATATTTGCACTGAAATAGAAACACAAAAGGAAGAAATTCTAATTCTCATCAAAATTTTAATGAAATTCCTTTAAAATTCATAAATAGTCTTTTAAAGAAATCTGGAGTACTCTACATCCTATAATACCCTTTAAAAGTATGAATTTTTTATCTGAAAGCTCCAAAAAAGAAGGAAAAAGAAGGATGTTTTTAAAAGTTTATAGGAAATATTTTTTTTTGCTATTATTCTATTGCTAACAACGGGCCATTTATATTCAAAGTCGTTATAAGCCCATGACATGAAGACTTTTTACTTTTCTAACATAAGTTCCTTTACGCCCTTTTTCTAACTTTTTTCTGTAATTTTTTTAAATATATTTTTCAAAAAAATCTTAAACTTATGGATTTTCTACAATACAATCATTAAAAATTACATGACCATTTTTAAGCATTTTTTGAAAGAATAATTGATTTTAAAATTTAATTTAAGTTTTACAAAGTATGATGTTCTTATTTCATATTTTTTGTTTAAATGAGTAAGAATTTACTTTAATTTCTTTCACTTCATACGTAATCTTATTCTTTGTCAAAATTAAAAGAATTTTTCATTTAATATTTAAATTTTTTATAGTTTTTCTTTTGATTTAAAAACTGCATCTTTTGTATCAAATTTTAGCCTTTTGACCGATTACTTTCTCGTCAAGGTTTATTAATTTCGCCAATGAAGCTAAAATGGAAAACCTATACGTTACTACTGAAACAAAATATCCTTATTTCGGTTGTAGTATAATGAAAGTGCTCGAGGTTCTTAATTTCTTACTGAGCGTTTAATTACGTCTTTTCAATTGTTTTAAAATTTCACTTACGTTTTAAATAAATTTAAATATAATATAATAATATTTGCTATATGTTTAAAGGTAAAATTTTGTTTCATTTTATTCACTGAAGTATTTTATAATTTCACTTTCGTTTTCGTTAAGCGAAATGGTATTCTCTTTGTTTAAGATACAAGATTCTAATTAAAATTTAATTTGTTTTTTTCTTTCTTTGGGTAAGGACCAGAATTTTCGGGTGAACGATTATAATTAAAATACACTGGTTATCATAAATTAAGGAAAAATCACAAAAATAGCGATAACCCCTCAAAAATAAGCCAAACCGTGTAAAATTTTAATATGTTTCCAAGTAAGAGTAGCTGTGTAAAACTGCAATATGCAAAGGAGTGGCGCTTCACTCGGAACATATTTCACTGTGATAGTGAGTGACATCAGAAATTTGAAATAACCAATTCGTAACAATGACCTCCAGGCATCATTTGCCTGCAGAACTACATTGGAGAGCCATTGGGAGACTAGAGACAGGACAAAGTCAAACAGAAGCGGCCAGATGGCTAAATGTGAGTCCTTCTGTGGTTCATAGATTTTGGAGGCAATTTCAAACCACAGATTCGGCATCTAGGAGATTCAGCAAAGCATGGCCGACTACTACGATGAGCGCCGATGAGTGGTGGTATTTGACATTACGTGCAAGCAGGAATTGAACCGCTACTCCGACTCTTCTTAGATCCTCCATTGCTACAGCCACCGGAAGGTTGGTGTAAACTTCAACAGTGCGTACAAGACTTCACGAAGGTGGTCTGTATGCGAGGTTACCAGCCATTTGGGTGCCGCTCACGTCACGCCTTAGGAGGGACCGTTTGCAGTGGACACGACAACATGTCCACTGGACGCCTGATCAATGGAGGGCTGTTCTCTTTATGGATGAGTTCAGGTTTAGTCTAGAAAGCGAGAGTAGGCATTATTTGATATGGAGATTATCATCCGTGAAAGAGATGCATACGGAAGAGGCAGTGTCTGTGTTTGGGGTGGCATCTCTTTAGGTGGACACACAAACCTCCATCTCTTCCCATGGGGAACCGTAAATGCTCAGGTTTATAGAGATGACATCCTTGATGCTTATGTGCGCCCATATGCCGAGGCAATAGGTGAAGATTTCCTGTTACAGAGTGGCAACGCAAGACCACACAGGGCTCGCATCGTAAATGATTATCTTCAACAGGAAACAATTTTGGGCATGGAGTGGATCGATCCCCGGACTTGAACCCTATCGAGCACGTTTGGGATGCTTTAGGGAATGTCTAGCTGCTATCAATCCGCCTCCTCAAACCCTTGCCGCGCTTGCAACTGCTTTGCAAGAGCAATGGCTCTCGTTTCCTATGGAACTGATAGATCGCATAATTGAAAGCATCACACATCGCTGTATTGGTTCTAGAGGCGATCATATTCCGTAGTGAAGGTACTTTTCCTATAGCAAACTGACACCTTATATTTGTTCATTTTATACATGTGCTAATTTCTATACTACCATAATTGTCTGGTAATTTCTTTTTATGTTATTTGATACCTTACTATGTGTTGTATATTGTGGGTAAGTTTCATAAAATTCTACATGTAAGTTTTTCAGTAATCGTGAATTTTGTGATTTTCCCTTAATTTATAACCAGTGTACATTGAAATGGTTCATCGGCTAATTCTGGATACAGAAAAGCAAGGATTTTTGTTGAAGAGAGATTCCATTTGGTTTCAATGTTCTTTTTCCCAGATTAAGTGATATTGAAATTAATTCAATTCCTCTTCTTTTGAGTTTTTTAAATTTCATAACTTTTTTAATTGTGATATGCTTGTTTAAAAGTTTTGGTTTTAACAATTTTAAAAATTTTTTGTTGCATTTATTAATCATGAATTTCAGTTTTCGTCTTTATGAAAAAGTAGTTCTAAATTCTAAATTTCTTATTTTATGTCTTTACTTGTAT
>KK114511.1:13104-69960 GCA_000611955.2 Stegodyphus mimosarum | reverse complement strand
TAATGACATGCAGAAACTGATTATATATATATATATATGAATTTTAAATAATTAGGATTAAAATACCTAGAAAAAGCCTAAAAACACCTGAATATACACACATAAGTTTTTCGATTATGTATATACAGGGTTACTCAAAAAGAAAGAGCAGATTTCAAACATTTTTTTCTTCCAAACTACAAAAGATAGAAACATGATTCTAACGTTAATGGATAGAGAAATTTTACAATTATGATATGCATTCAATATGAGCACCGTGTGTGAAAGATGAAAAGTGGATTCATGGGAAAAAATTAATCGTTCAGCAAAATTGTCTTCTTCCATATCATCTAACATGCTACTACAAAATTCGTACCTTTTATTGTGGTCGTCAGGATGCAATGCTTGCAATAACTGCAGTTTGTATGGCTTCATGTGCAGACGATGTTTTAGAAATCGCCATACCGTTGGTTGAGGAATTTTAAGTTCTTTGCTTGCTCGCGATGTGGCTTTCTTTGGGCTCCAACCGACAAATAATACCAGAACAAACAACAGCGCCAATGCGGCTATGATTGGAACTTTTACCCGTATTAATTATAAATTGTACACTTTTCTCTATCCGTTAACGTTAGAATTATGTTTCTAGCTTTTGTAGTTTGGAAGAAATACTTGTTTGCAATCTGCTCTTTCTTTTTGAATATCCTGTATATATATATATACATATAAATCAACCTATCAATATCGGAATTGCAACGCACCTTAAATCAGTTTTCCTGTCTAAATATTAACAAATCTTCTTAGATAGTATGCAATAGGTTTAACTTTCAAATTTACCATTTTAGGTAAATATTTCTAATCTAATTTAATAAATTGTCTTGATTTTAAGTCTAAAATTACATTTCTTAAACGATTTTAAATTTACACCAATATTATTGTAATAGATGCCTTATTAAGCTTTCCATTTTTAATCCTTGTAGTTATTTTAAAGTTATTTAATTGTCTTACAAATTCCATATTTTAATAGTAGAAACGTTTAAATATTTATATATTCTGTTTTCCAGTTACTATAACTGTATTTCACTCTTCTCTTCCTTTGACTTTCGAACCCCTAATTATTCACATCTTGGGATTTCAACTCCCTTTTCATCCATTTCTTTTTCATATATTCTTGTATGGTATTTAAGTTTTCATGTATCTAGAATTTGTATATTGTTGTATTGTATTTATGCCAACTTGTATTTAAATGATAATTTTCATAAACTCTTGCATCATAATTCCAGGTAACAGAAGATGCTTCTTACAACTTGCTACAGATCAATCTTGAATATGCAGCTTATTTTCCAATCTAGTTATAGGTTTAATTATTTATAAAATTACACTCTTAGACAAAAAAAAAAAAAAATAAAAAAAAAAAACGACGCACCAAGAAGGAGTTATCCGAATGGGACGAAAATCCGTAGAAGTGATGTACATGTACAGAAAAACAAATGATTACAGTTTGAGAAAAATTGGATGATTTATTGAAGTGACAGAGCTTCACAAAGTTAAAAAGTCAGTAGCGCGTTTGTCCACCTCTGGCCCTTATGCAAACAGTTATTCGGCTTGGCATCGATTGATAGAGGTTACGGATGTCTTCCTGAGGGTTATCGTGCCAAATTCTGTCCAACTAGCGCGTTAGATCGTCAACATCCCGAGCTGGGGTATCACTGGGTTGGAGGGCCCTGCACATAATGCTCCAAACGTGCTTAATAGGAAAGAGATTCGGCGACCTTGCTGGCCAAGGTATTGGTAGGCAAGCAGTAGAAACACGTGCAGTATGGGGACGGGCATTATCTTGCTGAAATGAAAGGCAACACAACAGGCCTTAGAACTCCGTCGACGTACCGCTGTGCTGTAAGGTTGAGACGGATGACAACCAAAGGGGTCCTACTATGAAATGAAATGGCACCCTAGACCATCACTCCTGATTGTCAGCCTGTCTGCCGGAAGACCGTCAGGTTGGTATCACATCGCTGTCCGGGGAGTCCCCAGACTCGCCTTCGCTGCTCAGCTCAAAGCGGGACTCATCACTGAAGACTATTCTACTCCAGTCAGTGACATTCCAGTGCGGATGAGCCCGATACCACTGCAAACGGGATTGACGTTGTACAGAGGTCAATGGTAGTCGGCGCAAGGAGCGCCGTGAACTCAGCCCCCTTTGTATGAGCCGTCTATGAGTGGTCCTTGCGATCACTGAAGCACCTACAATCGATGATAATGATGCATCTGGGGCTGTAAATTCTGACATCTGAGCATATCGTTAGCGCACCTGTATGCGAGGCATAGTTACTGTCTACCAGAGCACACGGAATGAAATTCCTGAAGAATTTATGACCTGGAATCATAATTTCTTCTCTTAAATATCCTGCCAGTTACGCTGTACCGACAAACGTTCATTCATTGGCAGCCAAAATGTCAAATTTTGCATTTTCCGTCGAAACCTGTGTGCATATCAATTTGTGTCCAATTTGCTTTATATCTTCTCGTTACCTTTTTTTTTTCTAAAAGTGTATTTGTTGTAAGAAAAGATGATCGCTAAAGCACGTTTTTCCCGATTTATAACTCTTATAAAATTTTGCGGCAGTGTTCCAATTAGCAGTAAATACTCCTAATGCTATACATTTAAATTACAAGGATTTAAAATGCCATTTCCTTCTTCACTTATGCTTTTATGTTATATTCCTAGTATTTCATAATGGCATACAGATAAGTTTAAGTCATTCACCAAACATGTAAGTCTATAATTCAGCATGCTTTTGTGTTTACGAATATTGTATCTTCTCTTTTCTTTAATATATTTTTCAACATGTAGCATTTGATCAGCCTAATTTCAGGAGGTTGTACAACCAGGCGGTAAAGTCACTAAACATTGCCAGTTCGACCGAAACTTGTAATCCCAGTGATACCCTAGCTCTTTCTTTCTCTGTACGTACTTAATGGAAAATTGCATTGAAAAAACTTCATTTTACGAAGTAAAAATATTTTTAAATTTAATCTTTAAAAATACCACAAAGTTTTAATCATTGGTAATTTTCACCTTTACCTTAGCATATCGCTTTGCAAATCCCGTTATTAAGAAAATAGTAATTAAAGAAATAAACTCGGTTTCTAGGATTAATACCTTGTTGCAAACTATACGCATATTTTTCTAAAAACAAAGAATTTATACGGATATCAATAAATTATGGACTATTTCTCCATCTAATTAGCGCAACATGTTTATTCTAGAATTTTTCTGAAAGTACTATCCTACTATCCTTTAACATGTTTATTGCGGAACTATACTTTAGTACGAATAATCGTTCAAACACCAGTTAACTATACTAAATTTTCCAATTTAGTTTAGATACCATGACCATTATTATCAAAGATGTTAAATCAATAATAACATTAACGGATGTAATTTATAAGAAAGATAATTCGTATGCTTTACATTTATAATACTATTCTCTATACTCTAATTAATGAAATGTGTTACTAATACTAATATGTGTGTTTACTAATATCTTTTATTTCCTGCCAGCTTTTACATCTATCACTATTATTCAAGCATTTAGCCTGCTTAAGATTAGATATTCCTTATCTAATCTTATTAGATAATAATTAATCTTAATTACAAGTAATGAATATCTTATAAGAATTATTAGAAGAAAGAGTAAAGAAGTAATATTGGTAAAGGATACCTAATAAGAAAAAGTAAAGAATATCTACTAAGAATATTTAATTCTTACTAGATATTCTTAACTTGTTCTTGTAATATATAATTCTATTGTCCCATTTTTCTTTTCCTGTTGGCTACTGTTGCCTTCGAAAAGTAAAACTAGATAGTAACCCTCAGCTTTTTGAAAAGGAGGGCTCTTCTTTCGAAGAAAAACTTTATTCGTGCAGTTGAGTTATACCACAGGAGACAATGGCCACTTTACTTCTTGACCACTCTCTGAAGTCTCAGCTGCTGTTTGTCAAAGCCATGTCCTCAGAGGTTTGTCATCTAGCTTATTAAGGCTCCTTCAGGAACCACATAAGCAACTGCATAATCCATATCCGTATCATACATAACAACTAAATAAAATGCTAATTAAATTCCACCCTTCTCGAAATTATGAAACCGCCTGTAGGGTAAATTCTTCCTGATTAAGAACCCCTATGCTATGTCGTAAGTACGTTTACAATGGTTAGAAAGACACACAAAAAACGAATCCTGGTTTGTTAAATAAAAAATTTAAGAGGTTAATATGCAGTAGACGAAAATTGCGAGTTTCCTTTGAATAAAAATATCATTTTACTAAATGATTTGAAAACAAGGAATTTTAAGTTAGCCTGCTTTTTTCATGTTTAAACAGCTGCTACTCGACTTCAAGTTTCACTTTCTTCCTTGCATCTGAATATCAGCTATCCTGAACTGTATTTACTAGAACTTTTTACTTTCAGTTAAGGGTAATTTAAAACAAAAATTAAATCTTAAAATTATTTGCATAATAAGAAATTAGTAGATAGATACAGAACATAAAATATATTATTTCAATGCAAAATTTTGAACGTATTTCTATCAGTTGTGCTGTGCAAATAAAATTTACTATTACCTAATGATTTTGTAAATAACATATTAATATACAAGTATTACGATCTAAAATATAAAAGAATAAATATTTCTAAAAGAGTTTTGACATCAGGTTTTTTTACTTCCTTGTACGAAGTAAAAAGGAAGTACTGTAAGTGTGAAAAATTTTGGGTATCATATTTCAGCGAAAATATCCATTCTGACCGCTATCGAATGCAAGTTAACGATATTTTTACGTGATTATCAGAATAAAGAACTCTTTTTCCCCCAAAAAAATTATTAAACTGACTTAACATGGGCTCTGAAGAGATTTTTACGTGGCGTCTGTACGCACGTGTGCATCTCGCATAACCCAAAAAGAGTAGACTCAGAACGGTGATATTTTGTATATAGGACTGCTATAACATGTAAATGTGCACATCCTATTTTGGTTGCAGTCGGCCGCATCAAAAGTGTATAATATATATATCCACTCTGTTACTCGGCTCAGTAAGCTCGGTTTTTTTTATTCTTATATGCAGGTAAATTGTGCATTTCTTGCTTTAAAAATGACTGAATTATGTTGTGCTTATAATCGGGTTAAGATTTTTATGCCTTCAGTAAATCTGCTTGCAAGATTCGTAGAATTATCAACAATTTAAAAGTTGTTTAAGGGTGACTAAGCGTAATAATTTTTCCCAAGGTAGCCATATTTGTACACATTTGAAACTTAAGAGAATAGTGGATTTGTTGCCGATCTGGAGAAACTAAGCTTCGCTACAACAAAGATAATGCTTTCTTTTATTATTGCGAATTAAATCATGCTTAATCAATTCTTGAATGCATTCGAGGAAATAAGTGTTTTAAGATTTACTTCGTAACTTTTACTACAGATATTTTGAGTTTTTCTGTATTTTTGCCTTATCGGGAAGTGAGAACTGAATTAATTGAATGAGAAATACTGAATAGTCTGTGAAAAACTGTTTTTCTCTTTTTTTCTTTTATATATCGTTTTGGATTTATCATAGTATTTGAATAGAAGAACATGTGGCAACGATTAGATAATTCTTCAGATGATATACATAATTTTTGTACATTCAGATTTATAAAATGAATGAAATGTAACGCTGTTAAGTGAACCTGGTGCCAGAGTGTCGCTATGGTAAACAAATATAGTGAATTTTTTAAGAGTGCATTTATTCTATAGTGGTTTATGCACTATCGACAAAGTAGCTTTAATTCAATCCAATAAGTTTAAGTGAAATGCAAAATGCATATAATTTAATATTCCATACAAGGAAGTACACATCAGATTTTTTTTATGTTGAAATATGTACCAATACAATAAAATATGAGTTTAAATATTAATTAGGTTATATTTCTGAATAGTAAATACAACACTCAAATTCAAAAGCGAGCTATAATTATTAGGTTAAGAAAAAAAAAAGTTTGGTAAAGATTTTAAATAAAACTCGAAATTAAAATTGCTTGTTCCAATTTCAATATTACAGTGGAATGTTTAGCTTCCTCAGCAAATTTTCATTTAAATCGGAGTTCATAGAAAAAAATATTTGAAATTAAACAAAGTACATTGCAGCAATTTTAGGTTTGAAACCTAAAAAATAATACATAATCATACACTTAGAAAGGAGAATTACACTCAGTTTTTGCCAATTTGTAATTTACAATGAATCATTCAATATCTCCAAGAGCATGCACATGGTGCAAAGAACTCTGAAAGCAGAGTCTTCTGCAATCTGAGAAATCTCAAAATAAGTGACGCTTAAAAAAAATGATCGATTGAAATTAAAACTCCATTTCCTAAATAAAAGGCATGCAGAATTAGTTTTTACAAAATTTCAACCCACAGTCAATGAAAAGAATACATATATATATATTTTTTCCTCTTCATTTTAAATTAGCCCTTCCCCCCCTCCCAGGACTAACTCTGAAAGTAATATCTTAAGCAAGAGGTGTGGTCAATAAAAGAGAATACCAGAAAAAGAAGTCTGATGGCAATGCTTGAAATCCCATGGAACTAAAGAGGATTAGATTATGATGCTTAATAAGACTTCGTTAATTAATTAATATATTATATCTAGTTAGTATTATTCTCTATAAATAAAATTTCAATAAAAAATAAGTCTTAAATTTCACCCATGGAAGTTTTTTTAGAAGTCTTAGCTTCATTATTTTCCCTTGTTTCATGATTCGTATTTACATAACTGCCAACGCTGAAATTTTAAAAACCAGAACATTTTTGAAAGAAAACTGACAGGTTTTCACACTGTGGAATGTCACCATTCCAAAGGAACTCCAAACTGACTTTATAATGTATGGTTCTCCAAACTGACTTTATAATGTATGGTTCAAGTTACTGAACTATTTGAAATCGAATTCCGATGTAAAACACATATATTAGTATTTAATTGAATATTCTTAATTTTATATTCTTCGGCTAATTTCATTCTTTACTTTTCTAATATTTTTATACAGAGAAAATCCAAACGCTGAATGAAAGCTTTTATTTATCAAAGCACTTTTAAATATGATGAAAATAAAATTAACAATTAATGTACATAGTATCTGTCCCGATAAACTTAGTAAAGTAAAATTTATAGATGTAAAACAAAATTAAATACAAATATTAATTGATCAAATATTGCTTGAATCTTCATATGAAAATCTACAAATATCTGCAATAGATTAAGACAACTCAGATCAAATGAAATTTGATCAGATCAAAAAAATTTAATGAGATCAGTAAACGGTGATTAGAAAGATATATAATTCAGATGAAATAAAATTGAATTAAGAAAAATTCTGAAAATCAGTAGATGTGAGAAAATGGAATTTGCCTAATTTAAGTTTCATCATTTCAATAAATTTCATTTATTGCCAGGAAACATCTTCCTTTAACAAAAGTTAAAAAGCTGGGAAATTCAGTGATCTATCGAGAGTATCCCAGTAGAATTGGAAGAGTTGGCAGCTATGCGTTTAGTATTTACCACTGGCGGGGACAATTTGGCTTTCAATACAAAATATTAAAAGAATTCTTGACTATTTTAGGAATTTTAAAACATGATTAAAGCAAAAATAAAAAGAAATTTAATATTTCTGAGTTACATTAAAAAAATGAATATAAGTTTTGTGTGAAATAAGACAAAAGAAAGAAACATGAAAGAAAATATATTTCTTTACACATTATTTGATTACATGAAAGAGTTTACAAAGCAGAATGATATACGCACTGCAAAAGAAAGATAAGAATTTTCACATTAGACGTAAACAAAAAAATGTCTTTGCATATTAACGACTAGAAAAAGAAACTCGCTGAAAACGTAAAAAAAAAAATGCAACAGTAAAGTGCTTAAAAATAATGGAACAAAGTTTCCCAAAACGGCTGAATAATCCGCATTAAGTGCTTCATGCACATCTAAATGAAATAGTTTAAAAAATTCAGCTGAAAACAAAATAGCTCTAATTTGAATATTTTAATACATCATATGCTATGCAACTTAGCAGATGCTAAATAATTACTTAGGAATGTATTAAAAATATTTTTTAAACAATAAAATTTGTCTATACATACGCTAACACATACTTCATGTTAATTATTTTAGAATTTTTAAGTTAAAGAATTTCTCTCATCATAAATTATTCATTTTATATAAAAATGCAAAATTTAAAACAGAATTTATAAGGGTTTAAACTACAAATTTTGCATTTCAGAGCAGATTATTATTTTCTGTGGGGGAGGGGAATCACAAAGAAAACTAATTAAAAAAACTAAATCTGTCATTCTTATAACAATAAATTCAATACAAAAACTACATTAATTACAAGCAATAAATAAGAATTTATAAAACATTTTACATATAATTAATCATCTGTTTCTTAATAAAACTGATAGCTATAAATGAAATACTGTATGCTGTTTTAAAATCGGTGATATAACCTTAATATATTTTAGCATTACTTTGAAAAATTCCTTTCTATAAAATTCATACAGACAAAGCAAATCAAATACTTCTTTTTAAGTTTTCAGGTAACAAAGGAAAAATGAAGGGAAGCAGAGAGAAAGAAAAACATATACATCTACTCAATCATACATAACACCCACAACACTCAAAATTTCTAGTATTTGGTTTTTATAGGTATTAAAAACTTATTACATTAAATGTCAATGAAAATGCAAGTTAAAAACATTATGGCTATTGTGGTTTCTACCTTTGCAGCCGTGATCTACCTCACTATTAGCAACTTCAGTTTTATCCGTAATATTTTTAAAATATATAAACTACATTTCATTTGAGTCATTTTAAGAAATAAAAACTTTAAAAAAATTACAAAATGAGTAATTTCATTATATCCAATCTATTGATGAGTTTTTAAAATAATATGAAACTAAACCTCCGAATTATTAACTTAAAAGGTTTGGTTTGGTTTATCTGATTACAGCAAAGCCTCAAAGGCTATCTGCCTATATTAATTTTAAAAGATTCACTTGCAGAAAAGAAAATTTAGAAAAACAAACAGATGCAAACTACATATAAATCAGCATAAATTAAAAAAGATATAGGATTCAGAGCTCACAAAATTTTACTAGAAACAAAAAGGTTTTATTAAGAAACATAATACTTCCGTATTAAAAATCAAAGTGAAGTGATTAATGCTTTGACTTTTAATTTAGGTTTCAAGAAAACTTTTAACCATTTTTAAAGCAAAATTGTGCATTTTTTGCTTTAAAAATGATTGATACAATGATTCTAATTTATATTCCAAGAACACATTTGTTAAAGAAAAGCCAAAACAGATGAAATTCAGATATCTAAGCATACAAATAAGCAAACACCTTTGCAGATATTGTGATTTTTTATACGACTTTTAAGAAAATTGAGAAACAATCAAAAACAATGAAAAAAACTAATTAATCACAAGATGCTAACACATAAATCAACAGGATTAATTATAAGAATATTTCGATAACTGTTATTACAGAACAAACAAAATGGAGATCAGTTTACAGTACAATTATGAAATTTTGAGCCCCCATATAAACAATAATAATAATGATAATATATAGGAACAGAATGACTATTTCAGCCTATTAACTGAAGTGCTTCGTGCCTGAACATATAATGTTCCTTGAATGTAGCTATTGTAATTACACAATAATTTAAGCTAAATTTAAGGAATTTCTTCAAAATTTCATGCTTAAATATACTGCAACAAGTACACAGGACAGTTTAAAGGTAGCCTTGATAGGTCAATTAAAAATCAAAATAATACAAAACACTACTATATTGTAGATATGTTAGACCTTCCTACTACAGGTGTCACTGCAAACAATGATAATAAATACAACTTTAGAAAACAACAGCCAAGATGGCTACATAGAGACAGGATGAAGAAGCAATATTAAGGACATTTGCAATTGCTACAGCAGGTTTCTGCAAGTGGATTTATTGGCAAGAAGTTCTATACAAGCATTAATGGAAAAAAGATATGCATATCCTGAACACAATGGACATTATGTTGAAAAATGATGTACTTTCAATCCAGTTTCTGCATATTTTCATTAGGCAAAAAATTTAGTTCCTTCTCAAGTTTCCTTTAGCCATGAATAAGTTTTAGTTTGTTTTGTTTTTTATTGAAACTATACTATATCCAAGTTTTTCAACTATTTGTATCTGAACTCACAGCATACAATGCACAAAAGATTTCAACAAAATGGTGGAACTTCTCATACTTCCAGAACATGACTAGAGTTTTTGAAAGAATTTTTCAATTTCATCTCCCACAGACTGGGGCCAATTCAGTCACGTGATGTGTCACTGGCTTACTTTTTCCTAAATAAAGACAAGCTGTACACAGAAAGTATGTATACCATTCCAGAGTTACATGCTGCAAACAAGATTAACATCCAACAAATCATAATGTATGCCCTAAGAAGTCCTGCAAAAGCATGTTCAGACATTTTGCTATTGGTGGAAACTAGTCTTGAAACTTTCTACAAGAACAAATGCAACAAGTAAAGAGATAATTTTAGTACATAATGACTTTTTAAACACTCTAAACAAAGCATCTAGTTTAAAACTTTAAAAAAAAATTAAAAGAGAGAGAGGTTTAAATATAAACAAACGGAAATGCTAGTGAATTTTCAGAATAATAAATTGACTTGAATTTTACACAAAACCCCAATAACTGGGCTTTCATCGATTTTTAATCTATGAAAATGAATCAAGTGTTTCCATCAGTTTCATATATTTCATGAATGAAGAATGATTACATATTGAAAAACCAGCAAATGAACATCACTGAAGATCAGCAAGTAAATAGGGGGGGGGAGCCCATCACTTTCTTTTTGGATTAAAGCTTGGAGTTCAAGACAAAAAGTATATTTCAAGTTAAATCTCCCACATGTATGCTACATAATCAAGAAAACAGACAATAGAGATGGACAGCATACATTGCATATCATACAAAAATGCATACTATGAACAAATTGTTTATGAAAGACTTTGACTTAGGATAAAATATGATTTTTTAACTACAAGTTAAATCATTATTTATAATCACAGACATAATCTCAGTGATGTGACTTACTTAAACAAACCAAACTACAGCACTACTTGATGGATACATATTTCAACTTAAAAGCTTGGAATATTTTAAAGGCACTTATTAGAAATTTTTAAAAGTAAAAAAAAATTTCAAATACAGAAAAGATAAGGGAATCAGCATTACAACAGAAGAGACATTTTCTGCTTTCAGAAATTCTTTAGCTTTGTAAAACAATCAAACAAATATTAAACAATACTCTCAAATGATTCAAATAAGGAATAGAAATAAACACCGAGGCTGATGAAGAACAAGGTATCACAAATTTTAAAACAACTGATAATGCAAACAATAATAAATTCTAATTACAGAGCTACTGTGTTGTTATCTAATAACAAAGTAGAGATTCTTATGCACAAGAATCTCTACTTTCAATGCTTCTTCAGCAATTTTGATTTTTTCCCCACGAGAAAATTATTTTTTTATTATTATTATTATTACCAAGCATCAATTAATGCATTCTAAAATAATTTAGTAATATTACTAAAAATAATAGATATACTTTAGATATAGAAATGAAAAATTAAAATATCAATTTTAGATGTTGACATCTCACCCATACAATAAAGAACAGACATGATGCAAAATATACAACTGAAAATTAAACTAAAGCATCTACATTCATGCAAATATATTTGCATGTAGGCTAAGAAACAATAGCTTCTCTTTAAGAAACAACGTTGCTAACATGATCAAAATTTAAAACACTCCAGTAGATTTGCATTTAGAAGTTCAATTCACAACGTTAATGTGAAATTCAGGCTATTAACTTTTAATGGGCATCTATAAATGCTTCTAATTTTGTATGCACTAGTCCTTTGTATGGTATTTCATACATTCGAATGGCTTGGGCACTCAGACATTGCAAGTTTATGTGCCTTAAAGGATAAATGTCTGAAAAAGTAGTATTTTGGACTAAGTCAAGAGGAGTTTTCTTTTCATGATTACGAAGATCAAGATGAGCTCCATGCTTTAAAAGAGTTTTAAATACTGCTTGTGCACATGGCCTATTCATTGCTGCTACATGAAGTGGCGTATTATGATTAAAATCTACAGCATTAGGGCACGCACCAACTTCTAACAGAAGATCCACAACTTCAAGTGATGGAAATGTACAAGCTGGATACCTTCCTATTAAAGATGATTCTTTGAAACAAGCAAGATGCAAAGGAGTCCAACCATTACGAGCACGAGGATTCATTCGAACTAACCTATAAACAGCCCTTTTTAGCTCTAAACCATCTCCATTTAACTGGGCCTGTAGCTGACACATAAGTCCCACTAAATGCATTGCAATGATAAGAGTACGATGAAACCGGTTTTGGTCATGTGAATCTTGTTTCTTCTCATGCGACATTCCCAAAGCAGCTTCTATTTCTCGTAGAACTCGCTCAAATACATTAAGCATGTGTTTAAAAGACACAGTTGGAAAATTTCTTAGACGAGTCCAGGTTTCAGACGTCATGTATGAAAACAACTCTACAAATGAAAGGAAGCTACTCTGGATCATTGGATTCAATGGTTCAAGCTCCTTTTGCTGTACATGTAATGCATACATCCACAACTGTATACAGCGATCAAAATTACCATTATCAGCATAAGCAGCACCTCGGTATCTGGCATAATAAGTAGTATCCGGATGACGAGGACCAAGGATTCGCTCTCTTACAAGTAATGCTTGCATTCGCACCTTGTCAGGATCAGCAACGAGTTCTTCTAGTTGAGCAAATGTACGGAATTCTGTAGCATCTATATAAGCTGTCATTGGGGAGGTTGTCTCTGGTTTCACCAAAGGACGTTCGGGATCCTCATATCGCAATCTCATTGCACGGTGCCAACATTCAAGGGCCATAATCATGTCCCTTTTTTTATCCAAAAATGTGGCACCTAATAATTCTACAGCATTCACTTTATCTTCCCTTGAGCACTGAAATTCTTCGAGGAAAAATTCTACTATTTCTGCATTACCAGTAACTGCTGCAGATAATAAAGGTGAAACACCAGAAGCATCAATATCAAATACAGCACCATGCCGTAAAAGCATTTTAAGTATATCCAAGCTACCGGATTCAGCACAATCGT
Source organism: Stegodyphus mimosarum (assembly GCA_000611955.2). NCBI lineage: Eukaryota > Metazoa > Arthropoda > Arachnida > Araneae > Eresidae > Stegodyphus > Stegodyphus mimosarum. The sequence goes on along the minus strand of KK114511.1, from coordinate 56,699 downwards.
GTAAAGCAGTATTACCTAAAGGAAGACAAATTACAAACATTATTATGTGCTCTATAAAAGACAAATTACAAACATTATTATGTGCTCTATAAAGATAACTTTTAAATAAGATGCATTTTTATCTCACATAAGTTAACTTTGTGTTAAATTACTACTAGGTACTACAGCCTACCTTTCCAATTCTTTACACACTACTCTAATTGCAAAACATTTTTATGCATCCAGAATAAATCATGAGTGCAATTTAATACAGGTAAGCAATGTATTTTACCTTCCATTAATTTAGAATAGAATTTGTAATAATATCATTTATGTTGTACATATGAATATTTTTTATTTGTATTATTATCACATTTGGACCGACTTCTAACAGTATCTTAACACAATGGCCAACTAGCAAAGTAACAACAAACTAAATACAGATAAAATACAACATCTCAAACATGGCAAGTACTGTTTCACAGGTATCAGTGCCCTGGTTTTGTACCAAAGCAACTAAAACAAGGAATGAAAATGTTCACTGAAGAGCCTTATGTATACCCTCAGCAAATATCTCAAACTATGAATTTACATCCCAACTTCAGAGTGATAAATATATCAGAAAGAAATTCAACCTTCAGTGGTATGAGGATATTTCACTTATCCTTGTTTCCATAATCATACATTTTACATTTTCTTCCTTCTTGTTTTGAATCTTATTCTTATGTATAGTGTGTTATTGCAACTTGTTATCTTTTTAAATTTCTAATTTGTCCTCATAAGAGTAGTAACAGAAACTGCTGATGTGGTATTAATGCTATGAAAATAAATGAATCTTACTTTTTCTAAGACCAAAATAATAGATTATGCTGCATAATACAAACACTGTGCTTCTTCACTTCTCATTTTTTTTTTTCTTCTTCTGTGGATTAAGTTAAAATGTCAGAGCCTTGTTATATTACTTACATAATGTGTTATAGTGTATGGAATATTTTATTATTATTTAACATTAGTAATAGCTACATGTGTTTGTGCATGCTCAACTATCAGCAGCGCCCCCGAGAGGAGAGCGGCAATAGAGACTGTGTGAGCCCTTTGGCCGGAGAGCCGCTGTGTGTGTGAGTACTGAGTTGAGTGTTAAGTTTTCAATAAAGAGTTATAGGCGGCAAATAAGTATTCATGATTATTTTGTGTAAGTGTCTTCTTAACATGGTCCGTCATGGAGGATCCGGAGACCTATGAATTAAAGTGAAAGTGTATAGTGATACGCTAAATGCTTATGGAGTGAGGGTGACGATTGCTATCGAATTCCTAAAGCGATTCAGCGATCCCAGTGATTTGAGGTAAGAGCAATTTCCTTATTTAGATTTATTTATAGTTTAAAATATGTCAGTAATTGCCAAATTAAGAAAAGACGAATTAAAACTCGTCGCTGTGGAGTTAGGTTTAACCGTCGCGGAAGACGCGAAAATTGTTCATTTAAAGAAGTTGATAGAGACTAGTGAGGTTTTCAAAACCGATCCTGAGTTAGTAAAAAGGCGTAGTTGATTATGTGCTTGAGGAAGCTAAGAAACGCAAAGTCGAAACTGAAACTAAGCTAGATTTGGAGAAAATCAAACTAGCCCAACTGGAGAAAGAACTTCAGATCGCTAGTGTGCGAAAGGAGTTGCCTCAAAATACGTCGCTTTCGATAGTAGAACCATCAAAGGATAGTTTAGAAAATTTAATTAAGAGTATTAAAACACTATGTATCCCAGTACCCTCTAGAGTAGAGTCATTTAATCTTTTTTTCCAGTCCCTTGAGAAGGCGTTTAAAACCAAAAATGTGGCCGATGAGCTAAAGTCGGAAATTCTTTTAAATATTCTGGGTGAGAGAGCGAATAATTTAATGGTTTATTTAACTGAAGAAGACTTATGCAGTTATGATACGCTTAAAACAATAGTGTTGAAAGAATTTCAACCTACACCACAAGAGTGTTTAAACAGTTTTCAAACAGCGCAAAAATTACATTCAGAGAGTTATGTGCAATTTGCGTCAAGATTGAGTGCTACATTCGAGTATTATTGTCAGTTGCGTAAAGTAAGTGATTTTAAGTCATTGTGTGAATTAATTGTCTCAGATAAAATATTCGGTTCACTTGATCGCGAATTGATGACACATATAGGAATTAAACAAGAAGAATTGTATTTTAAACCACAACAGCTAGGACGAGAATGTGACATTTATTTAACATCGAAGGGTAAAGGTAAAGGTGAATATAATTGGTATACGAAACCTTCTAACGGGAACGAAAGTAAACGGCATGAAGGTCACAAACAACAAAAGTTTCAGAATTCGCGTTTTCAAAGAAAGGTTTCGAATGTGTTTTTATCAGAAGAAAAAAGTGTTAAATGTAATTTGTGTAAAAATAATGAAGCCCACACTTTAAATTCATGTCCGCAGTTTAAAAAACTTTTGGTTCCGGAAAGAGTAGAGGTGGTTAAAATAAATAAGGTATGTTTCAAATGTTTGTCCCCTAAATGTAGTGCCAGAAATTGCACAGCGAGAGATTGCTTCTGTGGCAAGCCACATAATAAATTAATTCCTTTTTCTAGACAAAATAAAAATATGCCCAATCTTAGGACTCCTTTGAATGTCCTTGAACTGCAAACTGCAAGCGGGAATCAAATTGGCGAAAATGCATTCCCCCCCCCTCTCTATGCAGAAGTCAGACATAAACAAATCTGTTGTCGCCTCTAATTTTGAAAGAGCTAATTTTGAAAAAGCTAACACAAAAAATGTTCTACTAAGTACAGTTCGAGCAATGATTAAAAATCAGAGCTCGCAGTGGGAAGAGGTGAGATGTATATTGGACTTAGGCTCTCAGACATGTTTATTAAGCCAGCAATGTGTGAATCGTTTAGGATTAAAAAGCGAAAAAATAAATACATTAATCTCATGTTTAAATGATTCATGGATGGTAGTGAAGGGTCGCCTAATAAAAACAGGAGTTTTGAGAAAGAGATAAATTTCCTCCTAGTAAAAAAAATTACAGATCTTATACCACATCAGGTAGTCAATGTAAATGTTGAAGTTTCAGACTTAGTACCATTAGCTGATCTCAGTTTTAATATCCCAGGGAAAATTGATAGGTTGTTAGGTGCAGAGATATTCTATGAATTGTTGTGGCCAGGACAAATTTATGCGTAAAATTCAAAATTGCTTTTACAAAATACAGTGTTTGGCTATGTCGCTAGTGGAAGTGTAGATCAAGTAAATGAGACTAAGATACATTGCGGATTCATACAGGAGGAGGATTTAAATAAAACATTAAAAAATTTTTGGGAAATTGAAAGTGCAGATCTAGAATTAACAAAAAGAAAAGAAAATTCTATATGTGAGGAACATTTTGTGCGAACGCACTGGAGAAATGAGGAAGGGAGATATGTGGTAACAATGCCCCTTAAAGATGATCCTTCGTGTTTAGGTCATTCTAGGGATATTGCTCTTAAAAAACTCGGATCGCTGTGGACTCGCTTGTCAAGAGATTCAAATTATCTCTCTTTATATCGTGATTTCATTTATGAGTATATTGAACTAGGACATATGAAGGAAGTTAAAGAAGAGAAAGAACCTGAAGTAACATACTATGCAACACATCATGCAGTATATAAACCCGAAAAAACTAGTACTAAATTAAGAGTCGTGTTTAACTGTTCAAGTTTAACAACTAACGGCATTTCACTCAATTCTCTCCAGTATAACGGTGGCGTTATTCAACAAGATTTATTCTCGATAATGATCGGATTTAGAATTCACGTATATGCCTTGACTGCCGATGTGAAAAAGATGTATAGAATGATACTGATAGATGAAAGTCAACACAACCTTCAAAGAATCTTGTGGAGTGATAGTGCTAATGAGACACCAAAAACCTATGAACTGGTAACAGTTACATATGGCACGGTCAGTGCTCCCTTCTTAGCAATGAGGACACTAAAACAGCTTTCGTTAGATGAGGAAAGTAATTTTCCAATGGCAGCACCTGTGTTACGCGAAAATTTCTATATGGATGATGTGTTATGCGGAGCTGCAACGTTAAAGGAAGCCAAAGAGTTACAACGGCAGCTTATAGCGATTTTGCAAAGAGCAGGCATGCATATGCATAAATGGTGTGCAAATCATTCTGAACTTTCTCTAAACCGAGAAGAATATAATTTCTCTGATCCAGTTGAAACAAAAACTTTGGGCGTGTCGTGGAAACCAATAAAGGATTGCTTTTCCTTTAGGGTGAAAGTAGAGCTTAGTGCAGCGTACACTAAGAGATGTGTCTTATCTTCCATTGCCAGAATATTTGATCCTTTGGGTCTTCTTGGTCCGGTTATAGCGAAAGCAAAGATTTTTATGCAGAAGCTGTGGCGTCTTAAAATTGACTGGAGTGATAGACTTCCTGTTGAGGAAAATCAGGAATGGCATCAATTTCTGGTGACACTAGAGAGCACAAATAACATCGATATTGACAGACGTATAGTGGTTGATCAAGCTAAGTTTTGCCGACGCTTCTGAACATTCTTTTGGAGCAGCTGTTTATTGCAAATCCAGCGATTCTTCTGGGAGAACATTAGTAAGATTAATTACGAGTAAGTCAAGAGTTGCTCCCCTTAAGAGCCTAACAATTCCCAGGTTTGAGCTATGTGCCGCTTTCTTATTAACAAAGTTAGTGAAAAAAGTCCTTACTGCCTTGAAATTAGCAGCAACTCATGTCTACTACTGGAACGTTTCAATGATAGTCCTCGCATGGATACAAAGGGAACCTTCTGGATTTTAAGACTTTTGTTCAGCATAGAGTGGCCACAATTCAAAGCCTTTCATCTGCTTAACAATGGCATCATGTGACATCAGATCAGAATCCGGCAGATCTCCTGTCACGAGGTGTAGATCCAGATAAGTTAGTACATCACAAGGTGTGGTGGTGTGGTCCACGTTTCTGGTGGACAGTGACTATCCAATCCGGACAGTAACTATCTCGGACAAAGGTGAAGAGTTCAGTGCCGAACTTAAAACCTCATCTCATAAAGACTCTAAAGACATTTTACCAGTGTTGAATGTGACTGTGAACAATTTTTTACATAGTTTACTTAAATTGAGTAATAATTATATAACTATTTTACGTGTTGTTAGTTATATTTTCAGGTTTGTGAATAATTTGAAAAAGCCCTTAGAAAGATTATCAGGACCAATTAGCGTCCAGGAAATGGTCAAAGCAGAGTTGTTCCTGATATGAGAAACCCAAAATGAATGCTTTGGTGATGACATCCACCAATTACGTCACGGAACAGTCTTACATAAAAGTAAGTTAAAGAATCTGAATCCCTTCCTGGATTCTGATTCAGTTCTCAGAGTAGGAGGCCGTTTAGGTAAGGCAAATCTTACTTACTTTGCTAAACATCCGGCAATATTACCTAAAGGTCACAAATTTACATTATTAGTTATTCAACATTATCACAAAAAATATTTGCATGTTGGTGCAAGTGCATTATTGAGTCACACGCGCGAAACGTTCTGGCCATTAAATGGTCGATCTATTTGTCTACATGATTGTATTGTATGTTTTAAAAAGCAACCAGTTGTGTGTAAACAAATAATGGGAAATCTCCCATCAGACAGAGTTGTACCAGATTATCCTTTTAATTGTAGTGGTATGGACTGCTGTGGTCCATTTTTTATAAGATATCGTAACCAAAGAAAAGGAATTTTACTTAAAATGTATGTTTGTATATTTGTATGTTTTGTGTCAAAAGCAGTGCATATTGAAAAAGGTAATATTTATATAGGAGACTTAGTGTTATTGGTAGAGGATAATGTACCTACTCACAAATGGGTTGTAGGGCGAATAATTGATGTGTATTATGGTGATAATAAAAAAATTCGGGTTGTTAAAAAAATTAAAACTAAAGCAGGTATATTTAAGAGATGTATTTCCAAAATCTGTGTCTTACCTATGCCCGACTGAGAACTGTTGTAAATTATGTGTATAAGTGAAATTCTTTTGTAGTGTGCATATGTGAATTTTCAATGAGAATTATATCTTGTATTATGTATTGCATTATGGTTAAAGTGCTATGTTTACATATTTACATTATTGAATTTTTAGTGTTATAGTTCGTAAACTACTATGAAATTTCTCATACAATTTAGTGATTGAATGTTTCATAAACATTTCAATGGCGGGGGGCATGTTTGCGCATGCTCAACTATCAGCAGCGCCCCCGAGCGGAGAGCGGCAATAGAGACTGTGTGAGCACTTTGGCCGGAGAGCCGCTGTGTGTGTGAGTACTGTGTTAAGTTTTCAATAAAGAGTTATAGGCGGCAAATAAGTATTCATGATTATTTTGTGTAAGTGTCTTCTTAACAACATGATTAGTATTTGTATTAAACAAATATCATATTTTACACATTATTAGTTATTTCCCTTGGTTTTAGGAATTCATGCTAAGTCTTGGGACTTATTACCCATGGATTGAGCAGTACTGTTATATAAGGAATAGAAGCCAACGAAACACTGTATGGTTTCGCTACAAAATTGTAACCACAGCCATAGAGAGGAGGAGGAGGAGAAATATGGGTGGTAAGCATTGGCAGCACTCTTACGATGGTACAGATGCCACTAATATAAGAGAGGATCACTGTAGTGATGGCTGTAGTAATGATGTAACGATTACGTTATGTTTCTGTCTAGTGTAAATAAAATGAAACAATTGTTGATGCCATTTAAGGAAAGTTAATGTGAAATCCTGAGGAAAAATACAAAACAGTCAAAATCAACATTTAGAAGATTCAAATACACATTAAAATATGGATTATCGTTAGTATAGCAGCAAATTTTTTTTTTAAATCCTATATTTTTTACGAAAATTCATGAAAATTAAAAAATTAATAAATAAATAAATAGCAATTAAGTTTCAAGAACTTAAAAAACTTTAGAATTCTTTATTTAGGTACATATATGAAAGAACATTATAAATGATTCCTAAATTCAAACAGAAATGAAAACAAAAGAGACAGACCTTTTAAACTTTTTCTATTTACGTCTGCTCCACAATCCAGTAAATATTTTGCAATTTGAAAATGACCTTTGTAACAAGCAATCATCAGACAGGTGTGCCCATGTTTGTTAGCAATTTCAATGTCAGCACCATGCTCTATAAGGTATCTTGCAATTTGAAAATGCCCATCAAAGCAAGCAGCTCGTAGAGGAGTGGAATTAGTTTTCGTAGTACTATTGACTGAAGCATTTAAAGAAATGAGAGTTTTGACCATATTTAAATGTCCAGCAGCAGCCGCACACCAGAGCGGTGGAGCACCATCAATTGTTTCTCCATCAAATGTAACAGAACCAACCTATAAAAAAATTAAATTAACTTTAAAATATGAAACAAAGTAATGTGATATTTTATACTTCATTTATATGATGTTTCATACTTTCCAGTACAACTGAAATATTTAATAATGAAGCTAAATAAAATATTTAGCATTCATGAGGTAATTAATTTTTTGCAAAAACATTAAACAAAATCAAATTATTTTTCATACAATTTTATCAACCTTATTTACAAGTATTAGATATATTAAATCTATGAATGATATCATGACGGAAAATAGTAAGAGTTAATTTGAAGTTTTAAAAGTTTTCAAACCTGGAAAATACTTATTAAAGTCAAAATCCATTCCTGAGTTAATCAATTTTCATATAATAAATAACAGATAATCTGAATAAAAATAGCAACAAACATGACTGCACAAGAATGAAGTGAATACATAAAATGTTAAACACATTCAGGCAAAATTATATTTTCACTTAACTCAAAGCATAAATGCTATACAGAAGTGTTTCTAAAGTTGCTATGTGTTAGAAATAACATCTAACAAATTAAACTTATCTGTATCTTTCCATTACATTTTCAGGCTCATGTGGAAGTTTTCTTTAAACACAGAAAAAAAATAAATTGATCAGATAAAAGATCTGCACAGTAACTTTTGGAATACTTAGTACCTGTTGTGAATACATTTAAGTTAAAAACCTTAAAAAAAAAAAAAAAGAAAAGAAAAGAAAAGAAATAGAACACTTAAATACACTCCTCAAAAGTGAAATTGCAACACCAAGAAAGAATGTGCACAGTGTCATGCAAATTGCAGGAGTGAGAGTTGTGAGGTGGATATGTAAACGATAAAAGTTGCGCATGCATTGGGATCACATGGTACGCATATGCGGGCTATAAAGATCAGCCATTTTCCCTTCTCATAAACAGCATCTGAGGGTTTACGGAGCATTAGAGACTTTAGGAGAAGCATAGAAAATGCCTCTGAGATGTCAACGAGCTCAACACGATCAGTTAACGACCGGGGAACGTGACCATATTGTCAGACTCCATGAACTTGGTTTGTTGCTACATACAATAGCCACTTGTGTTGGGCACAATGCGAGTACATTCAACGTTGTGTAATACAATGAATTCAGGAAGGTGTACGTGCACGTCAAAGAGGAAGTGGTGTGCACATGTGCATGTTAAGAACACACAAACCAGCGTATGAAGCGGTCAAATTTTGGAGAACCTTTCTCCTCATCATATGACATTCTACCTCCAGTAGCAGGTAGCTCTGTGTCAGACCACACTATGCACAACAGATTGCATAAAGTACACTTGCATTCATGGGTAACAGCCACAGGGGTAGCATCACTGCTGAATACAAGACTAGATGCCTGGTATGGTGTCAGCGTCATAGAGCGTGGACCATCGAATGGCATCGGGCTTTGTTCACGGATGAATCTCATTTGTGTCTGTGGAGGAAAGATGGCCGTCGACGGACATGGCGGCGACCCAGAGAACGATACAAAACAGGCCATTTCGCCAAGTGTCACAGCAGTCCTGCACCGAGCATTATGGTTTAGGGTGGCATAATGTTTAATCACAAGATGACCCTGGTACCCATTAACAGTAGTTTGATAGCGGACTGCTACGTCATGCAAGTTGCGGAGCCTGTTGTTCTGCCCTGGTTGCAGGGCACACGCAACACAGTATTCCAACAAGACAATGCCAAACCGCATGTCGTAAGGCGTACTCTTAACAGCCTGGCCGGATTTGACATCCTACCCTGGCTGGCAGCCTCTCCAGATCTGAATACCACCAAACACCTGTGGGATGTCATTAGATGTGACATTAACCGAGGACCACGGCCGCAAACCCTGGATGATCTGTATACAGCAGTTTACGTGGCTTGGCAAAGGCTACTTCAGGCAACCATCAATGAACTCATTGATAGCATGCCCGGCTGGATTGCAGCCTGAGGTGGGCACATTAGGTACTGAATAAATTGATTTATAATGATTTTATGTGTCTATTTTTTAATCATTTGTATATCCATCTGACAACTCTCGATCCTGCAACTTGCAATCAGTTAACGACATGTATACTTTCTTGGTGCTGCAATTTCACTTTTGAGTAGTGTATCTACCAGGTGGCCATAATTAAACTGACAATGCTCACTCGTGTTCTGTAGTGCGATCTATTTGCGAGAATAATGCCACATTTTGTAGGAAGATTAAACAAGACGGAGGACGAAGGATTCCGTGAAAAAACAAATTAGTTCCAAAAGTCTCCGCTAGGGGAATATTTGGCGCTGTGTAATAGAAAATAGAGTGTTAACAAATGCAAATTAATACGGAATAAAATTACCTTTTATTATGCACATTTTCTGATTTAGTTCAAGTGCAATATGGCAACACTTTAAAAAAGCGTAAAATCTACATAAACACCGATAAAGTCTCGTGATCTGCAATATCACGTATGCTGAGCAGAAGAAGTTCTTTATTCAAATTTCACGTCACATCCATTGGCACAGTGCCAGCTGCTTGGGTTTTAAAAGGCAATGTGTTACGTTTCGAATCAATCGGATTGAAAGTTTATGTGCAATGTCTCCTTCTTTAGTCGAGTGTGCGTTACTGTTCAAATTCTTTTACCTCAAACAGTGCAATGCGTCAGCCGCTTTTCATGCTTTTAGAACGCATAAAAAAATGTGTAAAGGTAACGGTCCGGTGTCTGTTCATGGGCTAAAAGCAATGGTTGCGACGTTTGAAAAAACAGGTTCTCTGAAGGTTCAGTCAGGCAGAGGAAGAAAATCTGTACCACAGGATACAATCGAGGCAGTTGCCATGGCGATTGTCGACAGAGGACCAGACAATATTGCTGCCACCTCTAGCGCTCGTGGAGTAGCTCGGAATATGGATATACCTTACAGTACGGTATGGAAAATCTTATAAAAGATTATCAACTTCTATCCGTACAAGATCAGCCGTGTACAGGAGTTACTGTACCCCGACCATGATAAGCGACTGACTTTTGCTCTCACCTTTCTTGCCAGAATAGAGGTGGATTTGGCCGTGGAAAATCTTATGGGGAGACGAAGCCCACTTTTACCTGAATGAAACTGTGAATACCCACAGCTGCCGAATTTGGGATGACAAATAACCACATGCAGTCACAGCAATTCCCTTACATTCACCAAAGGTAACTGTTTGGTATGGGTTCACAGCGGAATTTATCGTAGATCCATTCTTCTATGAGAACATTACCCCGACAAGACTGGAAACCTGTTCTGTTACGGGAGAGAAATATCGCCACATGTTGAACAGCTTTGTCATTCCGGCACTTCAGCAAAGACAATGCCTGGGGGAAACATTTTCATGCAAGATGGAGCCCCTCCACACGTTGCTGTACGGGTGCAACAGATGCTACGACAGAAATTCACAACAGAAAGAGTCATTAACCGCTACTTCCCAACTGCAAGGCCACCTCGGTCGCTTGATCTTACCCCATGCGACTTCTGGCTATGGGGTTACCTTTCTATCAAGGAGTGGTCCAGGACCTGCCTACGTTGAAGGATAACATATCACGGACTGTACGGGAGATTCCTGCAGACATGTTACTTTCTGCTGTTGTGCATACTGTGCACAGAATGCAATATGTGCACAGTATGCACAACCACAACTGCGGCAGCCACATTGAACCTCATTTGAATGCAAAATAAAAGGTAATTTCCATATTGATTTGCATTTGTTAACACTATTTTCTATTACACAGTGCCAAATATTCCCCTAGCGGTGACTTTTGGAAGTAATTTGTTTTTTCGCGGAATCCTTCGTCCCCCGTCTCGTTTAATCTTCCTACAAAATGTGGCGTCATTCTCGCAAATAGATCGTGCTACAGAACACTGTGAGCACTGTCACATTAATTATGGCCACCCGGTATATATTTAACAAATACATTATTATTATCTCATTCATGTAAAGGAAATTAAAATTTTAATTTATGCAAATTCAACTGCAAACAAAATAAAATTATTAATTATTGCTGCGAAATAATTTGAAATATCATTCAAATTTAGAAAGCATAAGTAAATAAAGGACAAGCACATAAATACATGAAAAAACATAACACAATTCAAAAAATTTTATCTTAAAAAATTTTTTTAAAATTTTTAACTAAATTTAATTCATATAAAGTTAATAACTGTTCAACAGGCAGGAGACATCTTTTCAAGGGGAAGTTGCCCTTAAACCTTAATCTTCTATAACTCGTGTTTCGTCATTCATATAGGCATGGGTTAAGAATTACACAAAACCAAAAGTAGTGAAATGTTTAAATGAGAAATTTAATATTTAAGGAATTTTTGAGAAATTTAGAAAGCAAATCCACTACAAAAAATAAAATTATTAATTAACAGTACATAATCAAAGTAATTTATAATCCCAAAATCTACATAGGCACTTCCCAGACATACATTATGCATGCAAACCAAAATAAAATACTTTAAATATCATAAAAATTGCAAGAATAGTAAATGGAAAATAATATACAATCTAAATTAATAAATGATACAAAAAAGGCAAGTAAATAGTTTTGATTATGAAGAGCAGTAGAATAATAACCTAAAATACCTCATAAAAAGTATAGTAACTAAAAGTAAAATGAAAATCTTCCTTCATAAAATTTAATTTCAAGCTTTACAGTTTTCAGATAGAATTTTTAGAAGGAGGACATCTTGACTATAAAAGTGGAAAAAACAAACTTTATTTATTGTAATTATCATAAGCATATCAATAATTTAAATCAGAATGGAGTTAAAATGAAACAAATAAATAAATTTTTTAAAAGTTATAATTATTACCCAAGCACTAATTTTTTTTAATGTATATGGTCATGTTTTTATGATGCAGTATGATAATGAGAGTAAGTATTCTTTGCGATACTCACTTTTTGGCGCAGTTTTAAAATTTCTGAACTAGTAAAGTGATACATCTACCCCAATATTAAATATTACCAATCTACCCCAATATTAAATACTATTTATCCTCAACAGTATGATGATCTAAATCATTAATGTCTTTATTTTATCATGTCAGTCTTAAATGGCCATACAATAACTACAAGCTTAACTGTAGTAAATTTTTTGTCAGTAAAAACTGCAGTAAATTTTTTGTCATTCTTTCTACAGAAAGCTTTATGCATTTGTTTATCAAAGCATGAGAAAACTTAACCCTTTGCGGCACGCTACCTTTTAAAGTTGGAATTTCAAAAGAAAAATTGGTAGACAATCTAAGCAGGCCCAGATGAGTATACAGGTAAAATTTTGTAAACATAGCACTTACCGTTTTAATTCTGTGTGTGTGCCCAGAGCGGGCACACTGACTGAATAGAGCTTCGAAAAAAGCGCTGAAGCGGGCATTGCTGGGAAGCCCGTAATAGAGTAAAAGATGATTTAAAAACACTAGATTCTGATAATCGTAGATTTGGCATTACCCAGGGTGCACTACGGGAAGGCCTGCTACTCTACACCCCCTTAAAAAAAATAAAGAAAAGAAAAAACTCTTCTAGGTTATATAATGACATGCGTAAAAATGGGGGAAAAAAGTAACTTGGTCAGGCCTGTCGGATCCATTTTCAAAATAATTAAATATCAGAAAAAATAAACCAATATTATACCTACAATTAAGTAATCTATGAAATAAAATTAAATAAACATCTACAACTCAAAACTATCAAATCGTAGTAAAGAAAACTTCTTTCAACAAAAGTGGAAGAAAAAAAGCACTACTCTCGTGAAAATCAAACAGCTAACTGATAAAATTACCCCTGACCTTCAAAAAAACACACCAACAATTTCTTAGCCCTCCAGAAACAAACAAAAAAGAAAAAGAAAAACAGGAAATGAAACACAGATGTGCACTTATATCCTTCTGTCTTAATGAGCTCACCATGAAGAAAATACTGCTGGGAAACTAACATGCAGAGCCCCAGCAGCACAGTGTGCCCATTTTGGGCTCACCAGCTGTTTGTCGTTAGATATTAGGAAAGGTATCAAGGTAAAAATTTAAAACTAATATAGGAAAAAGAGGTCAGCATACAGCCTTGAAAATAACAGAGAAATTTCTTTTCGAACAATTCATTTTGTATCTTAAAAAAAACTTTGAAGATTTCTTTGAAAAATAAGAGTCTTAAAAAACTAAACATGGCTAAAATGTATGGACAGATTTTTGCTGTGATGCCATCTAGTATTAATAAAGAAAGTCAAAAGAAACCGATAGTAATATATAAAATCTTTTTCATTCAAATTTTCTGTGTGTACACAGGCAAAATTTTAGGTGTGCCCAGACCGGGCACACCATGCCGCAAAGGGTTAAGCTTCCATTTGATAAACATTCTCTAAGGCACAAATGAAATAAAACACCTGACTAACAAAGTAAACTTAGATTTCAATCCCAGAGTTCCTGATATTATTATCAACTGCTGAAATTGCACTGCCACCTAAAAATTAAGCTCGAATTTTTAGATTTTGTAATTAAATTTTTTGGATTACTACCGTATACTTTGTATATTTTAAAAATATCGCAAAGGCAATATTGAAAACAGCATGCCCTCCAAAAGCTGGACATCTGGTAACCCTGTCTATGATCCTATACAACTTTTTCCATCAATATTTAAAATTCTTTTAGCACAGTAGATTATCATTTAACATATGATTTATAATCTGAGATCAATATGATTTGAAGCAATATAACTGAATTAAGCTGAGACAGTGTCATCATCAAAGCCATGACAGAATTTAGAAAACTAATCATTCCCATACTGCATTAACATCTGTTATTTACATAAAACTTTTAAAATAAAACTCTGATTTTCCATAAAATAATACATAACGCTGTCATAAGCTAGACATACACAAAATAAGTGAAAAGTCCTTTCCTGATTACAAAAATTTTAAATGAAATAACAACAGAAGATAGAAATGTGAAATTTTTATTATGCAGTCCTAGTGTTGCATTTTATTTTTAAATATGTAGTATTAAAGAATAACCATGCAGTACTGGTATCAAAGAATAGTTAATAACAAATTAACAATGATGAAAGGAAAACATGAGATAAATTTTGAGATATGATGAAACCAAGTCACCCATCAGCTGCAGTTTAGAAATTTGTAATATCAAAGAATAACCATGCAGTATGGAATAACCAGAAGTATTCAGAATAGTAAGAATAACTATACACTGGTATCACAGAATAGTTAGTAACAAAATAGAATCGATGAAAGGAAAAAGCTATGTGTATTTTAAGGTATCATGAAACCAAATTACCCATCAACTGCAGTTTAGAAATCTGTATAGGCATACCTTCCCAGATGTTAAAGGTATTAAGAAATTGCATGAAAAATTTTAAAGAAATGATCATTGGTGACTTTAAAGAAGTTGTAAGGCATATTACCAGTCGTAAGACTACCATCAGTCAACCAAAGGTCACATCAAGGGACCATCAGTGTTTTCATACCAGTTCATGATATTCATACTTTGAAGGCTAGAATAACACACGTTGTGTCCAGTGTTATAGTGCAAATGTGGCAAGACCTACAGTATTAATTTGACCTTCTTCACACTGTAACGGAGATACATACTGAAATTTACTAATGTAATACTCTTCATAAAAACTTCAATTACTACAACTATTACTTCCAAAAACTGTATGCATCTAAATTACAACAACTTTCCTACAATATTTTTTTAAATAACTGAAAGACTGTTCATGAAAACTTAATAACTGCAGCTTTTACTTATAAAAACTGTATGCATCTAAATTACAACAGTTTTCATAACAATATTTTTTTAAAAACCAATGAAAGATTTTTTGCTTCATTTTATATCTATAACTTGCAAATCTGAAAATATGTTAATTACCATTGTACCACTGGACCACTGCCCTCTATGGAAATGATAGATATTTTTATGTAATTACCTTTCACTGTGATGCCAACTGGTCATGTAAAATGCTGTAATGATGATAAACAAAACTGGGACTTGAAATTCAAAGGGTTACACAGTAATATGTTAAAGACAATTTATTTTCTATATCTAATACCGAAAACCACTAAAACTCACCACTAAATTTAGAAAACTCAAAAAAGAGAAGCCATTTTTAAAATAAAATTCTCAACAGGCTCAGGCAAACAAAATATGCTAAGTCTAAAAAAGAGAAATTACTCTAAATAAGATATTTCTTTTTCTTTCTTTTTTCCCTCCCTTATGTGACGTTCCATGACAAGTGGCCTAAAATCAGTAGCCTTTTGCTATTTACATACTTCTCATTTTCAAAATAAAATTCAGTTTTTTAAAATTGGTTAAATGAAATATAATTACAGTTTAATATTATAATAAAATGCCCTAACCATCTCAAGAAGTAATGAAACTAGCAGAAACTTTAGAAACTTGTTATAAAACTTAACAAAATGGTCATTTCGTGAAAACCTGATTCCCATACCAAACCTACATCAGACAGAAGAAGCCTACACTGGAACAGAAGGAAATGTAGCTCATGCATTAACAAATGAAAGCCATAATACAGGGTTTGTACATATTTCTGCACATGGAAATTAAGTACTTTTAAGGACCATTAATAAAAAAAATTAAGGACCTATAAGGAATTGGGAACTGAATAAATTTACTTAAAAATATTATCTACGCTTGAACTTCTCTTTTGTAATATCATCCTAAAAATAAAATAGATCCATAAGTAGGATGCATTATTACTGAACATAACTAACAGAATTATTAATAAGTTTGAGAATCAAAGTAACATTAAATATTTTACCTCTATAACAGTTGGACATGTTTTAAAGAAGATAAGTGAGTTTATGTTTTAGTAACACTTAGCTTTATGTTTTTTTTGTGTGTGTGTATGTGTGTGTGTGTCTCATTTTGTCACATACTTGCTCAGTCTAGAGAATTAAATAGCAGGTCAATTTTACGTCAATTGACATAGATTAAAATGAGAAGTAAAACTATAATCAGCATGGTTCATAACAAAAGACTAGCTATTGTCACCACTGTTGTTGCCTAGAGAGAAACATGCTGATTAGAACAAAGCTGAAAAGCCTGATCTAGGCACAGTTGGCAAGTTTTGAAAATTAGTTGGGCTCTGTCTAATGCAATTAGTGTTGTAGCTTCATGTAGAGTTCCAGGGGTTGTAATTCAGTTAATATACATTAAGGTTCCAATAAGCCACTAAAGCAATGGAGTGATAAGCTGTTTTGTATTATTTCAAGTCTCACTAGATGCAAAGAATCAGTTTTACATGATTTTTACATTTTTGTGATTTACCTTGCGACCACGGTAAGGATAAATGAAAGGCGATAACTTCCTTTAATATGCAGATGTGATTTTTCAGGGTAAGCAATTAGTTATGAATAATTTAATTAAATTAGGCAGTTAGAGAACCTTAGTCATTATGGATTTACGTGGCCACTAGAAAATTTTATTTAGTTTTTAGCAATATTTGTTAAAAAGCCCATTAAAATCAAAATCTAATAAAATTTCACAGTTTAAAATACATGTAATATATGATGCTTAAGCGATATTAGAAACGTTTCATAGGTTTTAATGCGTAATTATTTATTATTTTAAAGTGTTTTTTTAAGTGTTGTTGCTACAAAACATCTCAAATATTTATGCGTCTTTTTAATTTGAAGCCTTCACAGACATTTTAGCTAATTTATATCAATTTCCTTCTCTTTAAGCATCTTTTCTAACAATCAGAAATTTGTCCTGTCAGACAAAGGTTTAAATAAGCCTCTTATTTGAAAAGAACTTGGAACATAAACACATGTTCTTACGCTAACAAAATCAATTACAGCTTGTGGTGATGTAATTAAAAAAGAGTCAAATTCAAACTAAAAATGTGGACTATACAATTTAGTTTAAGCTGGCTCAGTAACTCTATCTTCATAACAAATTCAAATGTTGGCAGTGATAAAGACGAATAATTACAAATGATCACAGCTGGCAGGAAGTAATGCAGCAAGCAAGTGAAGGTCAGAAACGCACCCTGTCTTACACTCCATAAACCTCAGTTTAAAAACTGTCTAAGTGATTTGAATTCTGCTGAGGAAATAGAAATGAAAAAATTATAAACAATTGGGTAATTTACATAATAATAACTGCCCATACCTTTGAAGAATAATTTTTTTTCTCTTTACGTATTCAGTTTCCTTTTCATTTTAGAATTTTTTGATTCAAAGATTTCTATTGTTAGAACTAAATGCATTTAGAATGTATAGAAAAAGCTGCTAATTTTATTTCTTTAGTCATATGAACATTCATAAGAGATATGAAATATATACAACGGCCGGTTACAGAGTTGATACGGCAGAATTTAAAATTTAGTGACACACCCGAGGAACAAAATCTAGAAATTACAAAACTTTCAGAATTCAGAACAAGCACTAAAAGCAGAATTTAGAAAGACACTATGCAGCAGAATTGATGATCTACAAGAAATTACATCTGATGGGAAAACACCTAACGCCAACCCTTGTGTATGATGCATTAAGACATATCAGATGAATCTTTAAAATTGCCAGTTTTCAATTTCTTTATTAATGAAAACAATTTCTTTCTATATTGCCTCTCCACGTGATAAGATTAGAAGCACTTTTGATATTTTCCATGTTTGTGCCTAATGAAAAGTAGGGAAAATAAAGGGAAGATTATGTTAAGAAAAAGATTCTAGTATCAGAAGTAAAACATTCAAATATTATGTTTTTATTGTTCTTCCAGATGTTCTCCAAAAAGTACGAAATTCATCACAAACTTTCTATAAAATACATACATTACATGTTAATACCATGGAGGCAATACCATGTTAACACCATTTTTCTGGAATCTTCTAGAATTGTGGGTCTATAAATCTTGCCTTCAAATCCTTCTAAACTTTCCAAGCTGCAATGCCTAAAACTCTAAAGAAAAATTACTCCTACGAATTCTATAACAGCAAAAATCCAAAAATATTTTGGAAAAAAAAACCAGAGGGGGGGGGGAGTGTTAAAATTAATTTTATAGAGAAAACTGATGCATATTCTGAGACAATAACATGGGAGAATTATTTTGTAAATTGTGCTCTACAGCATTATACCTTGTTCATTTTTCAGATTCCAAATATTGTATAATAAGTGGCTATAATGGAACTTTATAATATGACAGCAAAAAATAAAAATGTTTTATTTTAATGCTTTTGTTTTAATACAATTTCAATATATTACCAGTATTTTAATGATATTTATCAATGCTACGATGTTTTAAAAAAAATCATCGAAAAATTCTCAGATTACACACTTAGCTGTTATGCACATTTATCAATTAGGAAGTCATAAAAACATATCATTGTTTAGAAGCTAAAAGAATTATTACAACTTGGAGAAGGAAGAACTAATATTTGAAAATATTAAAAGAGAATGAAAGAAAAATCATAAATCACACAATAATATTTAAAAAGTGTGAGTAAATGAGCAGTTGTGCCAACTTTGTATTTATCAGAATGAAATTTGGCTTTCAAAAGAAATAATATTTATATAAAGCAAACATGACCAATGTTTATGCACCTCAGTGGTTTGCACTGTAACAAACAACTGTCTCATTTTTGTAAGGTCACTAATAATGTTTGTCTGTGATCAAAATTTTGTTATTGATTTCTAAACTACTTCCTGATAAACTAATGTTTCAGATTTCGTGCACAGCCTAATTGTGGATCAAAATACAATATAGTAAATCATTTTTTTCAAAATTTAATTTTTTCCATGTATCTTCATTTAATGAACGAACTGAAAACCTCAGAATTTCACTATTTGCACTACTGAATAGAACAGAAAAAAAAAAAAAACTTTTTAATAAATTTTTAATCTGAAAATGTGTCCATTACAATATTTTGAAATTTTCACAGGTTACAAAACAAGCTCTTTTATTTTAAAATAAGACTATTTAAAAAAGATATTCTGTTCATTAAAAAATATATGTACTATGAAGCAAAAGAGGAAGTACTGCTTGCAGCATTTGGAAATCCTGGAAATTCAAACTTATGGTGTCAATACATCACACTATTTGTCTTGTTCCCATATAGATTTCCATAAAATTGATTTTATTTATTTATCTGTTAAATTACTTGCAAAATTAAGATTGGTTTAGAAGTATTCTGTCATTTTATAAATACTATTCCTCTCCTCCCTTTTTATAGACAGATTTTATACTTAAAAGTTAATTTTATTTTATTAATCTCAAAACCAACAACAGGGTTCAAGGACTGATTAGCACTTTTTTGTTTCATTAATTTTATATATGTTTTTTTTTTGCATTCATTTTAAAAACCGATTTCCTTAATTTTGTTGTGGTATGTTATATTCTTACATCCAAAAATGTATCATTTGTTTTGAAGATGTGAAAGTTTTCAAATAATAATAATAATAATAATAATAATAATAATAAATATATATAGAGAGAAAGAGGGGTAAGAATAATTAGGTGATTTTCTAGAATTTTTTTTTAAAAAAACCAGCAGCATTTTATAAAGCTTTAATTCACACATGGCATTTATTCACTGTGACCAACCTTCGAGTTCTTAGTATTAGCTAATAAGCTATGGGGCTAAAATTGGGCACCCATATTGCAGAAATGTAATTGCTTTAAAAGAATGTAAATGCAGAAATGTAATTGCTTTTTTTTTATTCAGATTTTTAAAAATTTACCCTTGAAATGATTTTTTGCCAATACTGTTTAATGAATAAACCAAAACACCAGATTTTCATTGCTTGTAAAAGTGGAAAGAACAGGGAAAAGTCTTTCTAATTATATTTATATGACATTCATTTTCTGGCAAAATTTCTTAATTTTTTCTAACCATCTGACCTAGCAGAACTGTTGGATGTGAAGAAGTGATTCTTTATTGCTGAAAAACAACTTTCCTAACTGAATAATTTACAATGGCATAACTAACGGGGGACAAGAAGGGACAGTTGTGCCTGGCCTGCCTAAGAAGGCCTTAGCATTTAGGGTATACCAAACTGATGGTATGAAATTTTAAAATGAAATATTTTCCTTTCTTAACAAACAAGAGGAGGTTAAAATCTTCAGTTGTTCCCAGGGCACTGAAAATCCTAGCTATGGTTTTGATACTCAGAATTTCATTGCTTGCAATAGCGGATAGAACAGGAAAAAGTCTTTCTCATTATATTTATATGAAATTAACATAATTTCATTTTCTGGCAAAACAGTTCAATTTTCTTTGACCATTTGACATAGGAGAATTGTTGGATGTGAAGAAGTGATTCTTCATTGCTGAAAAACAACTGTTTTAACTGAATAATTTACAGTGGCACAGTTAAGGGGGGCCCACGAAGGGACAGCTGTTCCCTGGCATAGCATTTAAAGTGCCAAACTGATGGTATGAAATTTTAGAATGTCGGATTTTAAATTACATCCAAAGGGCCTTTTTTTAACGCTTCGTGTGCTACCTTTATTTGTTAAATATCATGTTCTTCGCACTTAAACCATAAAATTCAGTTCAACAGCAATATTGCAAAATACTTTTAAAATGAGAATATTTTTAGAATTTCTAATACACAGTTCCGCATTCTGGAAATAAAAAGGCAAATAAATAACTCGCAGTAGACGGCAAGATGTTGACATTCATGTATCATCAAAGAAAAAAGATATGAGACCGTTCTGCTTGGTACAGCAAAATAGGTGCCAGACAGTGGCTGAAATGACAGCCCAATTTACAATGCATGTCCAAGTGCTTCAGAACACATGGTTCAGTGGACGCTGTTAAATACGGAACTGCACAACAGACTTGAGCAAGTGTCATTGTCAACTACACCTGCAGTGGGTCAGGGAAAATTGAGACTGGATCATGGATAACTGGAACACAGTTGCCTGGTTGGATGAATTACAATTTCTCATTCACAACATCGATGATCGTGTCAAGGTACATTGTCTTACAAGCAAACAGTTCCTCACCCTCCTGTACAGCAGGTCAAACACAGGCTGGTGATGGCGGTATTATGCTCTGGGGATATTCTCATGGACACCTCTGGGACCCTTATTTGTGGCAAAACAGACTATGAAAGCTGCGGACTGTCTGAACATAACTGCAGATCTGTTGCACCCTTACACTGCATCTGTCTTCCCGCTGGAAACGAAATCTTCCAACAGGACAATGCCCCCTGTCACAAGGCTCAAACTATGTTGGTGGTTCGAGGAGCATAAAGATGAATTCCAATTAAGGACCTGGCTATCTAACTCGCCAGATCTTAATGCGTTACAGCACTGGAATTTCATGCAGTCGAAACTCAGAGTTCAAACACCATCCATGTTGGAATATCTCGACTTTGTGTGACCACTGCTTAGACATTTGGTACAACCTGTCTCTAGTCATCTACCAAGAACTTGTGGCATCCAAAGAAAATTCAAGCTGTTATGCAGGCCAAAAGTTGCACAATGTTCTATTGAGTAAATGGTCATGATGTTTTGGCTCTTCAGTGTTGAAATATGTTTTGAAGAGTTACAATGTGGATCATATTGTGAAAGGATTGCAAAACATGGTAGAAATAGAAAACTTTTAAGTAAAGAACATTTATGTGCTATAACACATTAAAGAACATCAGACATTGTGATGCTGCTTGCTAATAAAAATTGCTTGCTATTATTTTAATCTTTTAATAATTATATAAATAACATAAGATTTAATAATCATGTGAAGAGTTTGTAACAGGAAAAAAAAATGACTTGTTATTTTTTAGAAATAAATTACATTGTGCAGAGTTCTACAAAAAGTGACAAGTGTTATATATGTAACTGTATTATTATTATTAACCATATTAAATACTGTAGTAGCAGATACATTAATATTGTAGTAGCCACGTTGTAGATTTCGTAATCATCATTTAGCACTCATCCATAACATGTAAAAATAATATGTGGGCAATCTGTTGTAGGTTTAAAAAAAAAAGAAAATCTTTTTTAAAGAACCATGTAGGTCACTTGTGAATAACCTTAAAGATATTCTAAACTTTGAAACAAGATGGGAAATTGTTTACAGTGAAATAGAAATCTTTCATCCCTAATAAAGCACATTATTTTAATTTGAAATGGCTAAAAATACATATAAATAAATACAAATGGCTTAAAATCACCAAATAATCATGTGAAGAATCTAAATGTCGAACGATATTAAAGTGAAAATTGGAAGAAGTGGAAACAAAAATTCCAGATTTATATGTTAGTGTCTGGTGGTAAATCACTTGAAATTAAAGTAGTTATTTTATTGCATATTATTTAAGAGGCACTTGAAAAGTTTAATACTTTTAATTTAAATGAAGAAGATAAAGATGTTGACAAAGTAATTGGAGCTTTCAAAAATTATTGCATATCCAAAGCAAACAAAAGTGTTGATAGAAATACATTTTTCTACATTACAAGTATGACTTAAAGAAATTCCTCCAGAAAGAATCCACAGTTATTAAAAGTAACTGTGGATTTTCAGAATTAAAATATAGTTTAATTAGAGATAGAATAGTAAGTGAACATTTAAATAAAATTCTGAAAGATAGGTTTATTAAAGGAAGATCAGTTAATATTGGAGGAATTTATTAAAATGTGTAAAGCTTTTGAATTAGCAGAACTTCAGCTGAAAACTTTAAATGAAGAAAATAAAATAAAAGTGATCAAGCAGAATAAAATTCCACCTTCAGAGGAAAAAAGGTCAGCCGTATGAAAAGAAGTACCATGTAAAACAAAAGCAACAAAGTTTTAAACCATCTTCAAACTATCAAGGAAATAAGTAGAATAATCCAGAAACTATGTAGAAAATGTGGAAGTTTTCATACGTCTTGCTTATAAGATTTGCTAATACTGTAAAAATAAAAATCACTTTTCTAAAATGTGAACTTATAAAAATGTTAATGTTGTATACTACAATTTAGAGCATGAGTTGCATTATAATGGCAATGAATATATATTAGGATCAGCGGAAGATAAAAATCCATTTTCTAAAAATAAAACAAAATGGTTTGAAAGACTAAAGTAAACATATCTAAGTATTTATTTGTTAAGTTGGATACTGGTGCTCAGTGTAATGTGTTACCATTGCCTAAATTTAAATGATTAAATTTAAGAGATAAATGTTTGACTGAATCAAAAGTAGCTTTAAATAATTACAATGGTTATAAAATTGACGTAATTGGAAAATGTACGATTTAGAAGGAATTCAAATATATAGAGATGATTTATTAGTTTTGGGAAAAAATAGAAAAGAACATGCTTAGGATTAAAGAAGCTGCTGGACATAGCCATAGAAAACAACGTTAAATTTAAATACATGTAAATTAGGGCTGAACAAAGTCAGATATATGGGACATATATTTTCTAAAGATGGTTTAAAACCAGACGAAGACAACATTAAGGCTATTCTAGATATAAAACCAGAGTTTTGAGTATTTCATCTGCACAATGTATGTAAAAGTAACATCTATGAGAAAACATTTATGTAGAGTTTTAGAAAAAAGGGGAGGATTATGTGATATATACATAAATATGAACAGAATTTAAAGAAATTAATATATAATATTTAATTGTACAAAACATACTACAAAATCAAATTCGGAAGTTTTATTATTTACTTAATATTAGATAATTTGTCATGATCCATAACTAGAAAATATTTAAAGAAACATTGCGAATCATGAAAATATCACCTACAAATCCTTAAAAAACACTGATAAATTTATAAATTAATCTGAATTAATATTAAAAGTTTTCTTACATGA
This sequence comes from Stegodyphus mimosarum, assembly GCA_000611955.2. Lineage (NCBI taxonomy): Eukaryota > Metazoa > Arthropoda > Arachnida > Araneae > Eresidae > Stegodyphus > Stegodyphus mimosarum. The sequence goes on along the minus strand of KK114511.1, from coordinate 32,548 downwards.
AGTTATCTATGTGCATTTAGTTATCTTACTTTTAAATGCAAATTTCATTTTAAATTTCATAAACTTTAAAGAAAAGGAAAATTATTTTTTCATTGAAGCAAATTAATTGATGGGTTATTTATCGAGTTTAAAAAACATATGAAAATCAGAGTTTAAATTATACAAAAAGTCACAGAAGAAATGCTTCTTCTTAAAAAAAAAGTCAAATAATGTTGCGAAATTCTCGTCACCAAATCCCTTAACGAATTTCTCACTCTGCGATGTAATGATGCAGTATCCAAACTGGTTTATAGTATGCCTATTGAACCTTTCCTTTCTTTACATAGATGTTCTTTGAATGTGCTAAATCCCTTTTATTGTATTAATTACATTATCTTTCTTAATAATTTCTTAATAATTTTTAATATCTTTCTAAATATATTTTTAATATATTTTACTTAATATACTTTTTGTAGTAAACCTGATTTTTATCTAATAACTTGATTGGTCTACTAACTAAAATTGGTTTCATTTATTTATACGATAAAAAACACTTTTATTTAAATGTATTTAGTTTTTTTCAGAACTAACTAACTAAATAAGAGAAGGGAAACTAACTAAATAAGAGAAGGGATATATGTCCAAAGAAAAAAAGATTGTTAGGCTAGGAAACTAAATATATATATATATATATATGTCCAAAGAAAAAAAGATTGTTAGGCTATCTGATGAGCTAACTGCTTATGGGGAGCTATACCATCAGTAGCGTAGATAGGGTGGGGGCAATGGGGGGACATCTGTCTTCAGGCGCAGCATCTAAGGGTGCCAAATTGATGTTACAAAATTTTAGAATGAATTTTTATTCAGTTTTTGGCACATGGAAAGGGGCGCAAGATTTTCAGTTGTCCCAGGGCCAAAGAACCTCTATGTAAAGAAGGAAAGGCTCCACAGACGTAACGTAAACCACTTTGTCTGCAACACCGCTACAAGGAAAAGGGAACATTCGTCAAGGGATTTGGCGACGGAATCTGCTGGCAAGAATTTTCTTTGACTTGTCGTGATAATTTAAACTCGGAAATGATGAAATATTAGGTGAAGCTTCAGTTTCACTGGCTGTTGAACTTCCATTGTCCATATCGCTACTTTAAACCAAAGAACCTATTCTTTGTTTAAACTCTTGCTAAACGTACCGGTCGAACCTGTCCAAACCAACTTCGACATTCAGCTTCGAGCTTTGGCGCTTTTTGGTGACAGATATTTCACGCATGCGCAGTTTTTTCCCTTTTCGTTGGAAGGGAGCCACTTCTGCGAAGTTTTCCTTCTTAACAGCACATATTCTTTGCCATGGCACTGTAAACCCTTACTACGCATGCCTCTGTACACCATTGTGGTAGGAAGAAAAACTGGTTCATATCAATTATATACTTGTGCAAAACAACACACACCAACCATGCAGATTTTATTACATCTTAATTTTTTGGGGGGTGGGGCATATACTATATATATGTTACTGCAAGAATACAAATAAGGCTAATTAAATTATGCAGAAAATTATAGTATTTAAATTAATTATATAACAGCATTATACATGAATAAAATATAATATAAATCTAACCAAATTCAAAAATTAGTTTCTTCCACTTCTTAAACTTGTTCCCTGTTGGTTTTTCACACTATGGAAGAAACTTGCCAATTCTAATGTGAAACTTGAAACATATCAAAGAACTTGTGAAGGAAGCATTTAAATTCATCAGAATGATTTAAAAGTTGTTAATTAATCTTTAGCTGTTAGTCCTTTAAAAAATTAGATATCCGAAGAGCCATTTAATGAATATATGTTTTATTTGTTAATGTTATTTGTAACTTAATTAAGAAAATTTACCTATACTTGTAGTAAGTATCTTTTGTGTTTTATTATTTATGAGTACTGTAAGTATCACTGTTGTGTGCCCATGGCTATTTCTTAGGAATCTGTGAAAAATAATATTATTAGTTTTAAATATAGTTAAATTATTATGATTAATTATGAGTTATGTCAGCTTATTCAATTTTGGTATTACTGATACTTAAACTTTCAGTATTAAGTTAAATTTACTTTGTTGATCTTGATTTTTGGAGAATTATTGATTGATATTATTATGTGTTACTGCAAAAAAAAAACTTTTTTTAAAGCACTTGTTTTATATAGGAATTTTGTGGTAATATTATATTCTTGCAGAAATTTATCATAGTTTCTTCCACTGCAGGCAAATCTGACTAGTACATTATTTTAAAACTGAACTTTTAAGGCTAAAAAAATATTATGCATGTAAAAATTATCACAGCCTGGAATGCAATACAAAGAACGAATACAAAAATGATGATACTGCTTGTTATAACTGAAGAATTGTTATATTGGCACAGTTGTCAGAATTTGCCACATTTAAAAAATATGGCAACTTTTACTAAGTAATTGCAGTAATGAGTACTCTGATTTGAAGCCAAACAGAAGTTGTATTTTCCTGTATTATTAATAAGAAAACAGCACATATTACAAATTTTACATCTGAAACTTTTACTGTGAATCACCAGCCTTAAAGTTTGAATTTAAATAAAATCAATTCCAATCAAATATTTACTATATTTATGAGATTAGCTTTTATTGAACATAAAATTTCCCTTGACAAAGCAGACAAGTACCTGCAAAAGTTCTGACTTTACTTATATTTTAACATGTTTTTAGCATGTTAATCAAGATTACTTTTATTTTTTATGGATAAAATTAAAAAAGTTGCATAACTCATTTTCTACGATCATTGCATTTTCCTATACTTCCATTGAGGAAACCTGCAATAGATTACCTGGATAAGGTAATCTTTATAGGAGGGCTCGACTACAGCATTTGATATTAAGCAATTAATGCCTCTTATAAATTAAATACATTAATAATTCTAAGCACAATGTGCTTAGTTCTCCACTTGTAACAACTTAGCCGGCACCGTCAAAAACTGCTACGCTAGGCAGCTGCATACACTGACTACTGATGGAGAGGGCCCTGTTCATCAGACTTCCTGCTCTACTTAGACTACTTAATCCAAAACTTTTAACTGATAATACAAAGATCCATAGATGCCATATATGGCAATCATCCTTTTCATTCCTTTGGTTTCTTCCCTTCCTTCATACGAAGTAATTGTAGGAATTTTAAGAAATTCATAAGCACTGAAAGTATTCCCACATCCTTCATTTCCATTATAAAGGTGTACTTGCTACAGTTTAAGAGCTATCTATTATGAACTGGATGAATTTTTTATAAAACTATGATTACTTGTATATGTAAACATCCAAACACATGAGGCCACAAGAACAGGCAGAACATGTAAAAAATTCCTACTCAGCTAAATATAAATAATTTAATGAACATTCTTTATACTGTAGGCAACCATATAAAAACAAATTTAAAGTTTCAGAATATATTCACGCTGTCATTTATCTATCTACTATGCCAGTCCACGAAGCCAGCCAATGCTTGCGAATTGAATTACTTGATCATCACCAAAGACCCTTTTTCTGACAAGGTAAAGCATTTCACTCTCCCGAAACAGATTCAAGTTCTTTCTGTGATGGTCTTCCAAGGATCTCGTACAGCACTTCTGCTTGGATCCACACATCATCACAAGCAAACCTCCACTGAAGCAGGGAAAGCCCAGAGAAAATGAACCATATATCAACAACTGTTCTATGGTTGCCACAGTGGTGACCTTTTGGATATGAAAATAATACACATCTTGGGAAAAATTGATGAACTACGTCATTCATGCCACCTCACTCAAGTGTTCAACAGATTGAACTAGCCATGCTCAACAAATTTAGCTGAACACAGCCCATCAATGCAATGATCATCCATATCAATGCAATGGGCTCAAAACAAATCATGATAGAAAAATCATACTCCTCATTAGTATAACAAAAGTTGTGAGAGACTATATGGAAGTCCACAGAGCCAGCCAATGCATGCAAACTTCAAAGAATTAAAATTATTTGAATGCATTACTGATTAGATCTTCTCTAAGTAAAATTTTTCACTCTCATGATATGGACTCTGTCTTTGACTGTCTTCCAAGGACTGCATAGTACTTCTGATTTGGACCCACAGATGTCGCAATGAGCAAGGCTTTGTTAACACACCAAAAGTCCACAGACATTGAGCCATAAAACAATAAGTGCTCCTCTGCTGCCACACTGGATTTTTATTTTTTATTTCATTAATACTGAAGCTAAACAGTCAAGCTTTTATGACTGAAGCTAGCAGATCTTTTTTGTCCATCCACCAAAAATAATTATTGATCATACAATATAGATTCAAGTGAATTAGCATTCATCGATTTTAATTAAGAATTACATTTATCAGGTTAAAAGCCTCAGCTAGTCCATTTGTTACAAATTTTATAGCATTTGCAGCAGCAGTTCAACCAGTATAATATTTTATGCATATATTGTTTGAGTGAAAGAAGTACAAGTCAGAAAAAGATGAATTATTATTATAGAGTCTTTATTATGGAATGGAGAATTATGGAGTCTTTATTTTTAATTAGTAGATTTTGATTTGGATGTTTTTGTAAACTTACTTAACCATGAATTTATGCAAGTTACATATTACGTAAGTCAAAGGTTACTATAAAGCTGAAAGAAATAAAATTACCATGAAAATTCATATGTTTATATATTATCAGACAAGAATTATCAATTCATCATAAATGTTTGAAGGAACTTATTTAAAAAATTACCTGTTCAATATCTGCTTGGCATTTCTCCAAAAGAAATATAGCTATATCCATATGGCCATTTCGACATGCCATAATCAGCGGTGTCGCACCACTAGTATATGATGAAACTATTGTTAAAATTTCTTCTCTTGTTTTAGAACCCAAGAGAGCCTGCATAAATAATAAATTTATTTTACTAATATTATAATCTCATCAATACTGAAACATTACAAGTAAGTCTAAAATATAACGGAACCTGACAACTAAATGAACACTCCTCATACTCACAATTCATATCTCTTCACTTCTTGTAAAATCTCATTTACAAGACTTCAGTACAGTTCATGCTTAACTAATTTTGGCCTATCTGGGCATTAAAATGTTAATCCTCATTTTAAAAAAATTACATAAAAGATAAAATTTTATTGAAAAAATAATTATAATGAGCTTTAGACTTATTACGTAAAAATTATAATTCAATTATTATAAAATCAAGCGTAACTGAATGAACTCTCATTTTTTAATTCAATATCAATGGCTCCCCCAATGCTTAACTTGCAGCATCAGTTTAGTTGTGTGGTTCATAGTTAGTCATCTTAAGATGAAAACAAGCATCTGAATTTTCAGTAGTTAAGCTGCTCTGTTCTTAAAATAAACTTCATGTGTAAAAATATTTGCTTGCATTTATAAGTTGAACTGAATGCAGAGAAATCAGCAAAGCAAGAAAGATAAAAAGCATTTCTACACATATTTCTCTGTGTGTAGAACCAAATTCTAAAGTCTACTCGGATTCTGATAGGGAAGAAGTTATTCATGACAAATCTGCAGCAGAAAGTGTAATTTTACTAGACAGCAAATGCATTTCATGATTTTCAAAAAATAAATATGTAGCATTTTTCGGTGTATAATGCGCACTTTTAACCAAAAATATGATCGGAATTTAAGCTGGATAAAAACAACAAATTCAAAATATGGAAAAAATCAGCATACAAAAGTTACTTTTAACATGCACTTATGCCATTTATTTAAAAGAAATGACACAACTTTTGAACTTTAAAACTTGTCACTATCGGATACATGAAATAATACATGAAAACTCAATATGCCATTAAGCCAGACGAAATTAAACTCAATATGGCATTAAGTCAAACTATTATAATGGAAAAAGCCAGAAGAATTTTTAATAACATTCAGATTGAAACAGGTGACAACAGGTGCAAGTTTTTCTTGCAAGTTGAGGATGGTTTAGTAGATTTAAACATCCGAATAATCTCCAAAACATACAGATTACATGAGAAGTAGCAAGTGGAGATATAAAAGTGGCAGCTGAATTCACAAAACATACATTTTTATCCCATGAAGAAAAACATGCAACAGGATTTAAAGCTGCAAAAGATCGCTTAATACTTCTCCCGGATGCTAACGCCAGTTGAAGACTTCAAATTAAACCTACTTGTTTATTATTCGAAAAAACCAAGAGAATTCGGTGAAACTTGATCTGTAATTTGGGAATCTAATAAAAAAACATCATGGATAACTATGAAAATTTTCCAGAATTGATTCAGTGAACATTTTTGCCTGTCTGTCAAATGTTACTGTGGAATAAAAAAAAAAACTTGCACCAAGCCACCCAATGAATTTACCTGACTAACAATTATAACATGCATTAATTAATAACATGTATTCCAGTGGTTTTCTTGCCACCTAATACAACTGTATTAATCTAACCAATGGATCAAGTTATATTAAATTTTCAAGCTTTTTTCCTGCGGCGAACATTTAGACAAATTTGTGAAAAAATAGACGAGAGACAGTAAACAACTAATTTTGGAAGAACTATCTCTAGCTCTTACCACATCACTGCCTTTTGGGAATCTTTCTGGATGTTAAATCAAGACTCATCATAAACAATACATTGCCCCACTGCTCTGGTGTTGAATTGCGATATTCACTGACACAATTCAATCATGCTCCGACAAGTGACAAAGGAAAATAAACCACAGTCCACTTTCATACAGCCAAGGTTACACAGTTAAGCATGATATGAGCCATAATACAGCAGCAGAGAGATGCAATGCCAGATATTGTGCTGTTAGGGATCTAAGCCGTCCTACACATAGCAGTAGGAAGCAATTGTCTGCCATTGTGGTAATCCTTTGGCATCGACTCACTTCTACAGATGTTTTGATCTCTTCGGTAACAATTCCACAGCCTACTGACACTAGGATGCACATTCAGCTCTCTCATAACAGTCATTAATGAATCATTAATTAGCTGAATAAAAATTTTCATACGTTTACGTGCAGACTTTGGGAAGTTTCAGTACCTACACTTTTTAGAATCTAAGTGTTATATTTAAAATTCTGTTGATTATAAATCTCCCTTAGCTTCTTTACGTTTTAAAAGATGATACAGTTTGACAAGGTTTCATTTAAAAAGACGAGAAATAGGAATGCACTTCCATCCCCTTTTGAGCTGAGTTTCTAAAGGGAACCAACTATGAAATCCTTCCAAAACCTTTCTTTTCAGGGCTCGCCTTTGTTAATTTTCAGATAGGAGACTAGGGAATACAAAGGAACTTCTATTTGCTACTGACTCTTATCACTAAACAAGGGAAACAAAGTTGCTATTTCATAGGAATATTAACTTTTGCAAATACCGAATAATATTAAAAACATGCCTTGGTAGCAAATATTTCCTAGGTACACATAATATCAATACATATTCTAATCAATTTTAGTTTGTTTAGTACAGTTCTGTTATCAGGACCACATTAAAAAAATTTATGTATATATGTATGTATGCAAACATGTATGGATGTGCGTGTTCATGTACGCATTTATATATGTAAGTATGAACCTGTGTACATACTGTAGCGAGTTGACACAATAAGATGGTAGCGTATTTAAACTCATGCATTTATTTATAAAAGGCTATGTGTAAAACACTAACTTTAAATTCATTTCTCGTCTAAACGAGAGAAAGGGAAACAAAATATAACCAATGTTAATAGATGTACAACTTCTCTTAGGCGAACAGTTTGCACAAGTTCTTGGGTCTTTTTCTTATGCAGAATGGAGTTCGGATGTAGTCATTTGATGCAGTAAACCTTGTTGTTGCCTCAGCTGGATGATTCTGAGCGGACTGCTCGTAATACAGGTAGCGGCCAGCCCGGCTACCAGTGACAGGATTTCTCCTCAGAGAGAAATAATACTCTTGATAGAGTAAAGGCAGAATTGCTCTTGGCAGAGAGAACTAAAATTGCTCTTGGCAGAGCGAACGAAAATTGCTCTTGACAGAACTGCAACTACAAGAGAGAAGGTTTTTCTCCCTAGCTAATTAAGTAACTAATTGATTTTTGGCTGCTGCAATTCTAGTTTTGTCCAAGATGCCCTGGGCATGTCAGGATGACTTCCTAGCTCCTCATTTACTGGAGAATTTCCAGAGTCTCTCTCGATTGACAAGAGCCCTCTGATTCTCTGCAGACATGATGACAGACCTGAGAAAAATTCCGTGAGAAAACTCTGGTTAAGATTAGCTCAAGCCAGGTGGTCCGTGAGAAGGAGAATAAAGCACCGATCAATCGAAGTAAGTGCATTTTGGAGGAAGCATTCCAGATAAAAGATTCAGAAAACGACACAATGTCTGTCCTTCAAACTCTTATGGAGGAAACAAAGACATGTGAGTACGTGACTGTAACTCACGTTCAGCTTCTGTGAGGCATGCAATGTCCTTACAGAATAACACATCTTTCAAGAACTTCGAGGTAGTCTTTAACTGAAGATGTTACAATACATACGTACACAGGTGCATATACATTTCTGATCTGGTCCCGCACACAGAACAGTACCGTTTGTTTTTCAAACTGAATATAGTTTAGAATTACAATTATTGATTAAAGGTTTTAATTTATACAAGAAAATAATTTTTGACTATTTCTTTCTTACACGAATCAGTAATTCATATTAATTTTTTATGAAAACTGAGTAACAATTTTAGCTTTATACATATATATTAAACAAACCTCCTTGCAATTCTGTGATATTAGCATCTTTTTTTTTCGTTTGATTATTCTTTTTAATATTCTCATTTAGTTTTTAAAAAAATTTCATCAATTTTCCTTTGTATTGTAGTAAATATTTCATCATTCAAACCATATCACTATTCATATTTCTCTCTTGCATTTTTGTGATAATAGTTTTCTTTTTTAATGTGTGTATTCTTAATATCCTTTAGTTAAAAACAATATATGCATGGCCATGTATAATGAAGCAAGTAGACTTTGAAGTAATGATGATGCAGAAACAGTTGATAACATTCATGGAGAATTATGGCATTTTGTCATTATAATGAAAAAAACTTAGCGATACTGATGGCTTAGAGCATAGATACATAATGAAGAGCTAACTTAACAGTCGAGACAGATTAAATACTCATCTTCATTTCAGTTGTAGTAAAACATTTTGCAAGGTTGCTGTCATAAATTAGTCAAAATGTCATGCAAAGTTGAAAGAATAAGAAGAAATGTGATATTTTATGTTGTTAATACTCATTTAAGTTATTTATTGCTGTCTTCACCTTGTGTTCCTTTGCCCAAATTATAACTGAACTTAAGTGACTAAGATGTGCATCAATTTAAAAGAAATATAAGTAAAGGTGTATGTTTACGTAATGCTTTCAAGAATAATTTCTTTTATTTACCTGAAAATATTACTTAATGCTTATATTTCCATTACATATAAAGTTATTTGAATATATATATATATATATTACAGAATGCATATTAAATTTAAATGTAGTTCAACAGGGCATTCAAGGGTACCCTATGCCTTCTAGCCCTTATGTAACAGCATTCCTTGCATAACCTTATTTACACCACTGCTTAGTCCTCAAACAATTTTTTTTTTTAACAAATTAAGACATATGAACGTTCACACAACTTACTGATCACAGCTTTTGTTCAAACATACAATAAATTCTTCTGTTTTTAAATTTGTTGAAATAAGGTGCTCTGGGATCAACAGAGTAGATGTTAGGTATGCTTCTAGGTTAAAAAAAAACGCCTCTTTTTTATTTTGTTATTACACTGCCCCAGCTCTGTTATCGCATTTTAATGCATTTATTCATCTGTCATAACAACTGAAATAAATTCTTACTAATTATTACTTTTACAAATTCCTGAATTAGAAATTATTTAAAATAATTCATAATTTATGGACTAAAATAATACAGTATGCATATAAAAATAAAATACAGTGTACATATAAAAATAAAATAATACAGCATACAGGTACAAATTTTTACATAACATATAAAGACAGATCATTTAATTCTACTAAAATATTTTAAACTTGATTTTACATACAACAGAAACTAGAGATAATTAAAAAAATGATATCCCTATGCCACTAATTATGTTTGAAAGAATTTATTTGCTGTCAATGCAAGATTTCAAACAAAGGTTAATCCTTACAAATATCACTATTTAAATTAGAAAAAGAAAATAAAAAGTGCAGAAGTGCTTGTTAAATGTGCCAGCTGGTATAGTAGTTAGCGACACTGACTACTATAAAGATGGGCCTGGGTTCAAATCCTGGCGTACGGGCGTTAGTAAGCATACAATATCCATGTGGCAACGGGCAGCCAAAAATCCACTCAAGAAGCTATTAGTTGGGGATGAGAGAGGGGAGATGCTTTCAGGATGTTCTCCCTGAAAACTGGAACAGAAGCTTAATAGTTAGCTAGGTACATCTTTACCTCAATTACCTATGGTACTACAGAAGTGCTGGCCAAGCTTCTATTTATATCTGTTAAAGGCAACACTCCCGATTAATTTCTAACAGGAGGAAAAGCTGAGAACACTTTATTAGCCATCCTTCTAGTAACTGTCAGTTTCTCTTATTGGTCAACCACTACAGCCAAAACAGGCAGAAAAAATTCAACAAAAATATAGAAATATAATAAGTACAAAACAAAAGCACTGAAATTTAAACTACAGAATCTAACACTATTGCACAATAAACTATCATTTTCGGTATTTCTCAGTTAACAGAGTGCCAACTGTAATGGTGTGTAAAGACTTGCAAGTGATAAATTAAAACGTGCTAACTTCATGAGCAGTTGCACAATAACATGGTTGTAATTAAGCAAAAAAAATTAACATCAAGCCATTAATTTTCTCTTTGACATTTTTAGTTGTGTTATTACTGAAGTGTTTTTAGTACCGAAGGTGCTACTAATCTCGAGCCTCATGCTTTTGTTCACCTCATTTTTCAAATAAAAGGATGTTGCCACCAAATATTAACGTAATGTACAATTTTTAAACCACCCAACTGGTATAGCGGTTAGCGTCGCTTACTGCCGTACCGAAGGGCCTGGGTTTGAATCCTGGAGAAGGCATGGATGTTTGTAAATATATAGTGTTGGTGCGGCATGGCGGCACTTTAAATATGCGGCGAGCCAAAAGTCCTCTTGTGTGGTTTGGGAAGAGGGGTGGCAGACCCTCGGAGCCGTCCCCCTGGGGTGCTCTCTATCAAAACTGGGAGCGGAACTGAGCCAAATGCACTGCCACCTGTTAGGTGCTCACGGCTGTTGCCCACAACAGGCGTAAATTTGCACTCTTTGCCACGAGGAATTTCGTGGGCTTGGGCTGACTGCGTCAGACAAGTGAGCATAAGTAACAGCAATTTTAAAAGAAATAATATAGCAAATATAAAAAAATTATGGTTAACATAGCCAATATAACAAAAATTTTTAAAGACCACATTCTGTTACATTAGATGATATTTTATTATGCTGTGAATTGATGGCTCTGTTTCCTGTAGAACTTTCGGTGCTGTGCTACACAAAACACACATGATTCAAACAAAACTAATTTTAGAATGCCTACCTAAGCAGGCCTTTGATTTTCTTAATCTGAAGAATTACCTGCGACTTCTCTTCCAAGATTCTAACCTTCATTCTGTTGACAAAACTGTATTATTATCAGTACTAACGGAAAATCCCGTCGATCACAAGAGACAACGACAATCGCACCAAACTCTCGAACCACGTTCCCTTTCGAATCAACATTCATTTCACGCAAGCTTTAACGTTGCAATGCCATTGCTTTTCAGTTTTTAAATAAAGTGCCATATCATGGCCATTAACACATTTTTTGAGACAGCTAAGATTCCATAACTTTGGAAATATTCAATAGCATGCTCTTCTGTAACAGGTAGGTCCCCAATTTTTATTTATTTTTTTTTCCCCGAAAATGCGTGATAGAGAGGAAAAAAAGGGAGTCTTTACTCAAGAATAATAACTAACATATGTAATTAAGGTTACACCAAAACGAGCATGTTTGAAGAAGACTTTTCCATTTTTGGCGAAAAATCGCGTAGTTTGCCATCTTTTCTTTAATGTGCAAAAATGGTCAATGGATTTTTACGTAAGTACCTTATTATCCATTTGCTGGTGGCTTATTTTTATTGCATAAAAATTTCACTCTATTAATTAAAAAACTTTTATTACAAATTTTACTCTATTAAATTCATACTGAATCTGGAACTCTAAATACATGCTGTTTTTAAATATTTTATGGTTTCACTGTTTAAATTTATGTTGTGAAAAGGTGCTTTTTAATAAATAAAGTTAAAAAGGCAAAAAGTTAATAATACAAAGTTGTGCAAGTCATCCTGCTAATAAAACTGAACAATATGATGAACTGAGAAAAACTTAAAAAAAAAAAAAAATCGCAATATTTATCCCTGCATCGGGAATTCCACACATACGCTTTTAAAAATTTCACGATCTTATTGTTGAATTTTATGTGGTGTAAACATAGAAAAAGCAAAGTTTAATAATAAAAGACAAAGTACAGTTTTGTTAGTAGGAGTGAATCTAACAGAAGATTGCTAAACTGCAAATTCAGTGAGAAAATAAAAAACTATGAAACCAGCTATTGTGCCATTCAAATCTGAGAGAAGCAATTCTCAGTTTCATTCCGCAACAAGACAGAATTCCACTACAATGGCATAAAAACATTTGCCAGTATCTGTACAATAATCTACCATACTGCTGGATTAGCCACACAGGGTCAAACAATATGCAATTGCTTTGTTGGACACCATTATCGCCTCATCTAATCCTTTGATTTTTTTCTACAGTGTTTTGTTAAAGACAAAAAGTTCATGCATTCATTTCCCCAGAGCTTTAGTATCTACTTAAACAGTAAATAATTGAATCATATTCTATGATGAATTTAGCAGGAATTCTTAAGGAACTGAAATACCGGATAAATATTTTCTGTGTTAGCAGGTGGGCACATACAGAACACCTATAGAAACTTGACTAACTATAGTTTCACTGTAAATTTGATTTACCAAAATTATGTAGTTGCAGAGCTCACAACTATGCTTTCTGTCACATTCAATAAAAAACATCAGGTATATATTATCAAATTAAAAAATCTATTCCACATTACTCTGCAAGTTTAGTAATATAAAACAATGCACAACATTCATAAGTTATCCTGGTACTTACATATTAACTGAACCAGCTCGACTCAATCTGGCAATTTTTTACAGATAAATAGGTAAAAATTACTTATAGGGTGCATGTTCATTTTTTCTCAACTTTTTTAAAGAGATAAGTCAATATACTTCAATAATTTAAAATAATTTTAATTTTTAAATACAGATTACTTGACATATTAAAAAATTAAACCCTTACAAATCTGTATCTTTTTTTAACTATTTTTCTTCGTGAATACAGAGCGATCTGTTCCCACTTAAAAAACATTAGAGAATTGTAAAGGCTTGATACGCTCAAACCTCGGTAATACTGGCCATCTTACAAAAGTTATCATAGTTCTCTTCAGAGATTTTGAGGGGAAAAAATTCTGTATTCCTGCAAGAATTTCTCACAGTTTCTTCCACTGTTGGCAAATTCCACAAGCACATAATTTAAAATTCTAGGCAAAAATTTCACAATTTGTCTCTAAAAACTGTTGGAATACAACAAAAAAATGAATACAAAAATAGTGACATTGCTTGACTAACGGATTATTAGGAAAGCACATCTGAAAATTTCGCGACATCTACTAAGGTTGTGATAACACGTAAATACCATTATCTTAACAGGACAACACTTGATGTCTTGCTGCTAATACTGCTCTGAATTCATATCACACTATACAACTGCAACATCAAAACTTACCTTCAATTACAATGGAAGTTAAAGTACATGAGCCCTTTCACAGCAATTGCCAGCAATAAATGCATTCACTTCACGGCCGGCACACAGGTGTGCCAGAGCATTTTCTCGTTCACCCCCAGCCATCACACATTTGTGCCAGTGTCTTGGAATATTTTAAAAACTATAACTTTAGCCACATGATGGCATTACATGTGCGTAGGATTCCAAATATGTACGGATTTGACGTTCTACTTGAAATGAGAGAAATATGACACACTCAGGATGCAAAGGAAAGCTTAATGTAAACAAACAGGACTCATCTACTTGAACTCCCCACGTGATATAAACATTTGTGTTTCTGATATTTCTTCAAATCCTTTTTTCATTCTTGTTTTTTCTACACTGTACGGGCTTTAAGGTTACTGTGTGAAGTTCTGCTATGCTTTACGTAGCTCTTAGATATATTTTGCAGTCTTCCCTTTTCATTTTGGAAAGCCTTGACTCCAGTTTATTATGGAAAGAAAGCATTATTTATCAGAAAAAATTATACTCGCATCGTAAATCAGTCAGTTAATGACGTGGATGAGAGTTATGATTTATCTTCCAAAGTGGTATTTCTAGTGATTATGATACGGGGACTTGTCAAAGAATAAGCTCTCTGAATGTCTGCCTTCCACTTCCCGTGAAAGGTTTTGTTACTTCTTCTTACAAATAGCCTTTCTTGTACATTTTAAAATTAATCTCGAAGTTTAGTAATGTGTTTTTTCAACTAAAACTTCGGAATAATCTGAATAGCTCATTAGAAATCTATTTTTAAAGTAAGCGTTTTATTAAATATATTTTCATCTAATGTAAAGAAAAAAAGACTATTAAATGCTAATTTTGACATATATGAGAGTTTAAGTAATAATCTACAACGGTACGAAAAAATTATGACGTTATGACTTAAAACTTTTTTTAATGATTTTTCTTCTAAAGCTAAGCTTAGCAACGCAAAAACCCTCGTCCTGTGGGGCAAAAGCTATTTGATGTTTATATTGTCAGTTTAGTTTATTTTAAAAACATATTTACCATACAGTTATAAACATGCAAAATACGAGAGTTTTTATTATTATTATTCTAATATTGATTGTCATTCACACTATACATTTCATTATACTAAAAGTGGGTCTTTATTATCGACTACACATGCCTGAGAGAATGCTTTCTCAAACCCTCATCTCCATCTAACAATATACTTTGCCATCTTCATGCTCATAAACTATAATGTTAAGTTGCACAGTTTAGGCCAATTTCGCACCTTGAATAAATGCACTTGGTGCATTATCGGTAAAGCTGGCTCCAATATTCATCCATTTTCTTATCCACCATGCTAATAATCAAAACTTACACTAGATATTAATATAAAACATAAAATATTTGTCTGAAAAAATCATGCTTCAATAAATACAATTCTCACTCAAACATTACTGAAGGTTGATCTAGATTACATTTTATTGAAAGTCTTTATTTTATTTCTATAAGCATTTTACTCCCAGGCAGCATACATTTAAATGATCATTTAAGCTTTATTATGAGGATAACTACTTTTATCAAATAATAAGGAAAATAAATTGAAAAATATAAAATTTCAAAATTGTTTTAAAATGAGACTCAAATTTTTTTTTTTTTTTTTTTCAGAAAAATTACTTGAAATTAAAAATATTACACAAAATAGTAACTACAGGAAAAAGACAGACCAGATGCCATTACTTTGGTAAATGACTGCAGGGTTTGTATGATAAATTTAACGGAATATGAAACTTTGTTGATTACTTAAGGACATGCTTCATTTACTAAATAACAATTGTTATGTATTTTAAACCATCACATGCTTCTAATAGATCTCAAAATTTGAAATTAGTTTTTTTCTAAATGACCTTTATTATTTTTTATGGTTAATACACTGTTGTTTGCATTTTCATTCTTTGAAGGGTAAACACATAATTTGATATACTACTGTTAAAACTCAATTTTTTAGCAGTGTGATAGTCACATTATAAAAACATGAATAACATAATTTGGGTGTATTTACCACTATAAATCTTAACTTAGCACGATAAATACTATTGAGGTACTCAAAAGATGTTTCTCTTCATTCCACTGATACTCGAAGAAAACTAATTTTCATACATAACTTTTAAACAACATGTTATATAATCACAAATTCCCACTATTATAATTTTCTTCCACTATTATAATTTTCTTCATTTTAAAATTAATTATGTAGACGTTTTTTCAAAGGGTAGTGAACTAAATGGTAGTTTGCCACATCATGATAGTTTACTCGACAGGCATTAGGAAGACGTTTACACAGACACAAATAACATATATATATGTAAGATATAAGAAAATACGATAGCTGTTTTAAAAAATAATTGGCGACCTCAAAATTAACATTCTAAATTTGCTCTCTTCCTAAATTCATCCTTTCTCCCGAATTCGAGATCATTCCAAATTACGTAACGTTTTAATGCAGATACCTCCTGCCCAATCAAATAATTGTAACCAAAACTTTCTCTAACTCGAACTGAAAATTTTAGAAAAAAAACATGCTTCGCAAAGTCTCAGCATTTGCGATAAGACAAAAAATACTCAGTTGCAACTCCAAATTTAATGTGTTCCAAGAAGTGATGTGGCATCTTCTCTTATCTAAAGTGATGGGGCCATTGTCAAAGAAATAAAATGCACCACAGAAAACAATTAAATTTTAGAACTAATGATTAAAAAAGACATAAATACTACTTAGCTAATACTGACGGTACAATCAATATTAGTAACAATGAATAATTCTTTTGACAGTTACGCGCGTGAACTATCAACAAACTTCGACGTTCATTTTCAATTTAATACAAAAGATATAATAAAATCCGACATCAACGAAAATGAAAAAAGCTAGAAATGTAATATTTGTTTCTTTCAAGTACTTTAATAAAAAATACAGGATATCACAATTTCACGATGTCGAACTCCGTGACACACATAATTACAAAAGCTAAGCAAAAAGAAAATTACTTTAAGACGGCCGAGATTACCATCCCTCGCAGCATTAAATACACTGGTGTTAATATCCATTTTACTTCGTTCAGTTGTCAGGCCATTAGATGAAATTTAGAAAATAATCTCGCATGAATAGAACACGTGACACAGGCACTGCAAAATCCAACGGAAAATAGCGTCTCAAAACAAGAGCTGGCTTCAGGAAAGTTTCTATAGACGTAATAATGTAAACCAGTTTGCTATACGCCACTGGAAAGCGGAGGGAAAATTTCGCCAAGGGATTGGCGACGGAAACTGGCCGCGAGAATTTCTCCCTCCGCGATGTGTACAGGAAATTGAGGAGCACGTGATAAGAAGAAACTTTTTTCACAAAACGTTTCTTTTTTGAAGTTTCGCGATAAATTAAACTTGGATTTTTCTTTCTTTTTTTTTTGCTCAAAATAACTAAGCCATTAATTAATTTACTTGCGCGAAAAAACATTTTCTTTTCCTTAAAAGTTTAAAAAAATTTAAAACGATATTCGGTTTATGAACGCTTCGTAAACTAACCTTCGAGATTTGATGCTTTGGCGACAGACATTTCGCGCATGTCGATGTTTCTCTCTGCTTTGGGATGGAGCTACTCCTGCTGCTGGCTGTACAAGGAACAGGGGAAATATTAATTTATAATTCATAATACGTTGAGATGGCTTTGGCTGCATTTAACAGCAACTGCTGCTTTAACTGCCTAACTTAAAATTTTGCCCTTAGGCGTTGGTAACTTAGAAAAATTTTGGCGGTATCCGCCACGCCATAAGGCGAAGCTAAATCAAGTACTTAATGTACGAAAAATGAATCATTTAACATTATCTGGAAAGACGTTAGAGCTGGTGACAAATCCGGCAATGTTGATTGGTTGGGGCGAGTCACATGAGTGGTCACCCACCCAAGTACTGACCTAGAGGGAAGCTGCTTAGTCAAAGAAAGAAAATTGATGTTAAAATAATTATCACTGGTAGGATTGAGCTGGATGTTAGAATGACAACGCATGAGGGAAATGTGCAGCAGTTGACTGACTGACTGACTGTTTAATTGTTGCCAGAATGCAGCACGAGGCCGCTTGTCCGGCTCATAAATTTGCCATGAAGGCGCATCACGATAAGTCAATCTGTACGATACTTCCGAGATATGGAGGTGTCAAAAAGGGGGGCCGACATCACAGTCAAGCAGTGGACTATCATGGACAGAGACGTGGGGTGTAATTGTCATCAGTAAGATAGCTAGAGAAGCAATATAAGTGTACAGAAAATAAAAATTTAGTATACAAAGAAATGCGTAATCACTTGAAATAAAAATATATACAAATCATAACTAGGTGGGAAAATTTGAGTCACGGGTGAGGTGAGCCGCGAGTGGTCTCAATTCATCGTCATCGGGGAGAATGAGGTAATTGAAAGTATCAAAAATTGCGAGATGGTGACAGTTCAGTGCGTTTCTGAAGAATTGCGAGTTAAGTTTATGCAAATGCTCCTTGATTGTATGCAGTTGTAAGTCGTGATGTAAGGTGACGTTGCTGACATACATATGTGCGTTTGTCATCTGTCTAAGCACTTTGTTCTGCATAATTTGTAGTTGTTTGATATTGTTTTCCTTAACAGTGGCCCAACAGCAGTTGAGGACGTAGGAAACATTTTTATATGTTATTTCAGATAGGTAAAAAATGAGAAAGTTCTATTGGCTGATTGTAGTCACGTGAGAGGGGTCACCCTCCAGTGAACTGTCCTTCTTAATTAAGTAGCTTTTCATCTTGAATTTACACGTTTCAGTGTATTTGTACTAATTATTTCACAGTTTTTACACGGTTAATTAATAACACAATTTTAAGTTTAGCACACAAAGGCTTTTCTTTGCCAAGTTCACTGGCAAAGAAACTCATATTCAACACGTAACTATTTACACTATTTACATGAAATAAGTTTTTATATCAGTGGGATGATAATTTTCAATTACTGCTCGATTAAATACTTGAGCTTTGCAAATACCAAACAAACAAAGTCCATTGCTTTGCAAGAATAAGGCAACAAAGCCTCTTTTGAAGGGATCTATTTACATATGCAGGCTTTGCAAGTAGAAATGAAAAAAGGTCCATAGCTTTACAAGTGAAAAAGCAAAATCCATGGAAGCTATATACACTAAACACTATTATCACCAATTCACGTTCTGAAAAATGCTTCTTGGTCGTTTGTTGAGGATTTCTAGGGTTCGATCATAATCTATTAACGTTTTGATGTGTTGGTAATTAGATTGAGCTATTTTGCTATAAACATTGTGGCTGGTACTCAGAATTTGATCCGCAATAGGTTTGACTTTCAATTCTCTTTGAATCTGGAGATTTCGGACGAACCATGGTGCGTCAATCATTTCACGTAAAATTTTGTTTTGAAATATTTGTAGTTTTCTTTTATAGGCTTTGAAATATTGTGGCCCAGACTGGTATGGAATATAACATAATTGGTAGGATTAGG
>KK114511.1:0-13080 GCA_000611955.2 Stegodyphus mimosarum | reverse complement strand
TAAAATTAGGAAAGATAAATTCTTTTTTTGAGTCTAACATTCAATTTCGATTTTCTTCCTATTAAGGGAATGAGAGATATTTTTTATCCTGTTATTTTTCTTATTGTGTGTTCTGCATGCTCCCTGAACAATCATTCAGCATCAAAGTATACACCCAGGTGTTTAGTACTGCTGACGATCGGAACCGGTTGATTATTTATCTTGATGTTGATTTCAACAGGCGTATGTCTCCTAAATAAGAGGACTTGACATTTTGAGGAATTAATTTTGAGCTTCCATTGGTTGCAATAATGGGTGATGATATTAACGGCGTTTTTCAATTTATCGACGGCAAATTGGGGCTTGAGCGACTTTGTCAGTATTGCTGTGTCATCTGAAAATTTACTAATTTTGGAATTTAAGGGAATTGGCATGTCATTTGCATATATATTGAAATGACAGGGGCCTAAAACGCCTCCTTGGGGAACGCCAGTTCTGATTATTTTCCTGGAGCACTATTGACTTTAACTTGAAATGTGCAATTCTTTAAATAGCTTCTACTTAGCTTGATAAAATTGATAGGCAGACGAGCAAGGTGCAGCTTGAAGAGTAAACCCTCATGCCACACCTTGTCGAATGCCTTTTCCAAATCCAGAAAACAACTTGCAATCTTATTTTTCTTACTGAATGCTTCAGCGATGTACTCTGTAACATTTAGTAATTGGTGAACAGTATTATGGCCCGTCCAGAATCCAAATTGTTCATTCTGCAGGATGTTATTGTCTTCTAGATGTTTATCTAGTCGCTTCTGTAGCACTCGTTAAAAAATTTTGTCCATACTCGGTAAAAGGCTAATTGGCCGATAAGAATTAGGATCAGTGGTATTTTTTTCCTGGTTTTACAAAATTAATGATATGAGCATGCTTCCATTGTTGGGGTAATAGTTGAGGCGTAGGCAAGCATTAATTACATTAGCAATACAATGTAGTGTCTTGGGAGTATTTTTAATAAGCTGTTAGATATACTATCATAACCTGGTGCTTTTCTCCGCTTGAGGTTTTTAATTACATTTTGAATTTTTAAAGGCAAAGTAGGGGTGATATGTTCAGTTCCTAGTCTATCTGAGAGATGAACATTAAAGCTGTGTACTTCTTCTATTTCAGAATCATGATTGCTGTTATTTACGAAGGTGTTTTCTAAATGCTTGGCTAAAATTTCTAGCATGTCTTTGTCGACGTAAGTAGTTCCATGGAGGGGTAATTAATGGTCCAATGTTAGGATTTTGATTTTTTCATAGCGCAGAAGCTATCTTCCATACTGTCATATGATTGAATTCCATATTATCAAATAGCGCTTCCCATTTTTTTATCTATAATCGCTGCGTAGTTTATTGACTTCCCTGATTTTTCTGTTTAAGATAGTCTTGATAGAAAGCTTAGCGGTCCTTCTCCATCATTTGGCTGTGGGATTTTTATCTTTAATCTTGTCAAGAATATGGGTGGGCAGCATTTCTTTTTTAAATTCTTCAAATTTGGTGGATTTTTCTAGAGCAATATTAATTCTATTATTAATCTTCGTAATTTGGGCTTCTACTGCAGTAATATCGCTTGAAACCGGATGCGCTAGTAGTTTTTCAAGGTAGTAATTGAATTTCTTCCAAGTTGTGATTCTTTTTAAGGGAATGTGATTATCCAAAATTTCAGCTCTGCCTGTATGATGATATCTAGTGGGTTCTGTTGGTCAGCGAATTCTGATGTCATTATTGAGAGCAGTATTGTAAAGCGCATTGCCACTGGTATTGATATTTCTTGAATTCCAAGTTCGGTGTTTGGAATTAAAATCCCCTGCAATTATTACAGGATGGTAGCTAATTGTCAGATTAATGATGTCATTCGAGTTGATAATATTCGGAGGATTATAGGCTGCAGTTAGTATGATTTGCTGATTAGGGCGATAGTGCACGATGAGATACATTCCGCAAGAGAAGAAGAGGGGAAAAGTGGTCACGTGGTTTAAGAACAACAATCTCCGCACGTCCGCAGTGTACGATGGAGTCTATAGCCGATGTACCAGTAGAATTAATTGATTTTTCTAATTTAGAAATTTACAGCTATTGTGAAAAATTAAAAAGTACTCTTGGAAGTTATTTCTCTTTTCTTGATGTTAATAAAAAAGGTCTTCTCTAATTCAAGGAAAAGCCCGTTAATAATATTTGTTTTAAAGAAATGCCAGATAGTAAGGTACTGCTAGCAAGCTGTGTTAAGGCAGAAATAAAGAAAAGAATTAATTATAAAACGTCTGTGAAAATTTCTGCAGAGAATGAGGTAAGATTCATAATTTTTTTTATGCACAATACTTACCAATATTCATCTTTTACTTTATTAGGAATATTAAGTGTATATCAATAGATGAAAAATATTCTCGAGACCTTGAATAATGTTTTCCAAACTGTACAATGTAAATATTTGTTAATAGTTCATGAATAGTTCATTAATAGTTCTAAATTATTGAAACAGTTGAATTCATGCCAGATCTGCTTATTTGCAAAACCATTAACACCAAGCCAATTTTCTCTTATTAATTACAATGCCATAGAACATGCTACACCACTAAATTTGATCACGTTGTGTTTTAATAATGTGGGTGTTATAATCAAGTTTTAATCCATACGCATAAATGTAGTATATTTTATCGCGTTCTACTATAAAATAAAGAAATATCTATGACCAAAAAATTATTAATTTCACAGCTAAAATTACAGCGAACTCAGTAGTGCAAATCCATACAATTTTCTTTTTGACATTTATACTGTAATATAAAAAATACATGTTAATCTGAAGTTTATGCCATTTGTAGATTAAGAGTCAAACAATTAAATTTTAAGGAGTACAAAATTATGTATTAATTTTAAACTGTGTATAATATTAATATCACTACCGTCACATAATTTTAGGGCAACTGTATTTATAATGTTCCAGACATTTGAGTCTACCATTTTGAAAACCATCTTGTTGTGCTTGTCAGGCCGATAAAATTGTGACTTAAAATTATAATAGTAATTATATTTTTCTTTTCATTGTAGAGCAACAACATACATGGACATTATTTTATGCATTTCCTTCTGCAGTGTACAGATTTATTATTGCAAATGATTCATGAGATTTCAAAAAAGTATTGGAAATAATTTTAAAAATAAAGTTAATTAATACTGTATGAAATCAAATAGAAAGCTTTCAAATTTTACTGATAAAACTATAAATGTTCAATGTGTGTTCTGCTTTTATGATGTACATAGAAATGAGTATCCCAATCCTCTCAACATGTATTGTAACTTTTTCTACACTGTTTCTTTAGAGATTCTTGGCCATCTAAAGTTGTTGCCTTTATATAGGCAAGTATTATTCTTAAACTATCAATACTATCTCATATTCTGGTGGCTTGTTGGAATATACTGTTGCCGAATATCCGAATTTTCAACATATCTATCACAGTACAAGCTTGTTTGTTTACATTAGCAGTTCTTACATCACGTGACCTCTGACGTCATCGGAATGTATCTCATTATCGCTGCATATTCAAGAATAATATTGCCTGTGATGGCAAAAGTTGTGGCTTGAAGGTGTCGTTTAACTAAGATAAAAGTCCCTCCTCCCCTATTATGTTGACTATCTGTACGAAAGGTGCTATATCCTTGAATTCTGAATTTGTCACTGGGTCTGAGGTGCGTTTCATTTATTAGAAAAGCATCAATATCATGCTGGTGCATGAAGTTTTGAATTTCGACATAGGCTGCTTCTTGCAGTAATATGGATATTTGCTAAGTTGAAATATTAACAGCGCATGCTCCTTTATATATTGTCAGTACCATGGGGAGCTTATACTCAAAGCTGCCAAGTGTCAAAATATTCTTTTGTATTTTCAGTGGCTTCTGTGATAGCCAAATTGCTATTCACCGGTAAGTAGACATTACACTACTAGCATATAACTATATTATATTCCATGTGACCAGGGAGACTAATAATCGTAAAATCTTTCCTATCTGCTTTATCTTTGGTGTTATATTCATGTTAAAAAATTATAAAATAACCCCCAAAAGTTATTAAAAATCATAAAATACCAACAAACTCTGTATTCTCTCTAGCTCAGTGGTTAGCGCGTTAGGCTCGAGACCGAAAGGTCCCGAGATCGAATCTTGCTAATCGCTGCTTAATTTTTCGAAACTTATAATATATTTATAAGTTCTTCTTTTTGTTTCTGTAATTATTCTCCAGTCATGTTGACTTCCTTTTTATTTTTCCTTAACGTCTTTCATGTATTTTTTCCTATTTCTGCTCCCTTTTATTAACTATGATGTGGAGGATGGTCTGTGATATTCCTACTGACCGCAAGATGGCGCTACTCTTCTGCTACAGTTTGCGATGTTTACAATAATCGGAAATGTACCAAAAACAAATTCTGTCATGTTATCTGCAAAATTTAATCAGAAAGGGTTGATTTATTTTTAACGAAAATATTTTTAGAAATTTTAAGCTATCCCACCTTTTTTTTCATACATAAACACTGGCTATTTGATCATGATTTTAATTTCTGCTTGCATCTATATATGCGCTATTCTGAATTGTACGCATTATAGCTATTTATTCTAATTTAAAGGTAATTTACAGCATATAAGTTATTTTTTAATTATTTATAGTAAGAAGTCAGCAGATAGCTTCAGAACACATACTATATCAGTGCAAAATTTTTCAAAATATTTCTATCGGTTATCCTGGGCCAAAAAACAATTTAGTAGCCCCTACTGCATATGTAATTAACAAATTAATACACCATGATCTAAAATTTGTACATCTGTCTCCACGACATAGGAGTAAAAATATTACTTAAAGAGATTAAATTTTACGTACCGAAGAACTTTTTTAAAATTATTATTAAATAACTGTTTTAATAGATCTTAAATAATAAAAGTTTAAATAATGTAGATTTAGGATTTGCAACTTTACAGATATTCAAATCAAGACTAAAATTGTTAGGCAAAAAAAGGACCTTACTTAGGTCCTAGGCATAGATTTTGAACCTAAGTTGCTCAAACCTAAAGTTGCTTTTTTGACTAATTTTAACATTACACAGGCATGTTTCTCTTCCAATTTCATTTGTATTTTAGATTTCATTGATGTTAACATTAAAGAACTAGGAATTGAATTAAGTGCATTGAATTAAGCAATTTTCATTTTCAGTGTCAGAGAATCTTGAATTTTTGCAATGAAAATAATGAAGTTTTTGCTAAAGCTATTGATCAAATATAAATCAGTTTGTTATAAAGAAAAGAGACACAAACATCATAAAATATATTTTAGCAGCACAACAAAGCGACATAACTCTCACATTCACAATATATACATTGAGTTCTTTATATGAAGGAAAAAAATTTGAAAACTTGCAATGGCTAAATATAAATAATATATCCATCACACATGCCCACAATACTAAGCGGAATGAGGTATATACACAATTTCAGATATAGATGCATATAAAGTTAAGCAAAAAAGCAAGCTTATTAAATGTACCCTTTAAATATACCGCAGCTACACATTTTTACACATGTACAACATTAATCAGAAAGGCATGTACAAAATTTTATGCCTAGTAGTATGAGATACTTATATAGTTCATTATCAGGAATAATGCACACGGGAAATAAAATTATTTAATTTCATAAAGCAATATCATCATTATTAAATACATATACACATGAATACATATACACATTAATGCCATCTAAAGCCTTGATACATCACCTACATGCAACTACTTGACATAAATCCATGTATACAAGAGATTTCTCTCAGGGAAATTCATGAAAAGAACATATTTGGTTTATCTGTGGTCGGAACTGCAGTACGGCACAAAATTTCCTTCTGTGTTACTATTAATAAACAGTGACACTTCTTTATAAAATACACTTTTTCTTAATAACGAGTCACGTTACAAATAGTGAACGTTATAGCAAAAGTGTAGCAGAATGAGGGCGCCACCTAGTGATAAATTTCGCGAATGCTACTCAAAACTGAGAATCGGCATTTCTATCAATCTAGTAGGCCTTGAGTATAGGTTGGCCTTGGTCAATACGAAGTTCGCGACTGTAATGATCAATAGCGGGCACTTCAAAATCGTCTGTAACGTCGAACAGACCTGAGCTGACAGCTATTTTCCCTGTTAAACTGTATATTGGACGGTAGTGTAAACTTACTGTATACTGCTTGACCTGGACTGCCTCGTCAAGGTGCAGATCACCTATTTATTTATCTCTTCCTACATTATAATACAATACAACTGCTTTATGATGTTGATCTAGATTCCTGAAGAATTTTGATAGATCTTTTGTCACCTTTCGTCCTGGACTTAGGCATTTTATCTTAATCTTATAAGCTAGACTATGTACGTAATCCACTCAGACAGTCAGAACATTGCTCGCCAATGCCTCACTAAGTTATTTTTTAAAAATTTTCATTTTTATATTTCCTCTCATATTCTGCTTCTGTAAATTTTCAGGAAGGTTTATTAGGAAGTTCATCAAATTTTTACGAGTAAAATGATGGGTTATTTGTTCCACTTTTTACTCCTTTTAACATGTCGTCACTCCCTGCCACTGCGCACACAATGACGTCACGCCTTTGATGTGGACATTCATGTTGAATCACTTTGTAAATACTTTGTATATATTTCCGTATGCACATTTAATCAAGATTCGTTATGTTTTGTGTCATTTATTTACTCATGGTATTCATCGCTCTGTAACAAGTGCGGGAGGGCTATTTTCGCTTGCACCTGCAACGTAGAGGTTCTGTTTGCCCTTTTAATGTCTCTCTCTTTGAAGAGTTCCTTTCAGTAGAATTCATTGCCACAAGCACACGGGCATCATCTCAACTGGCCCGGAAAACATCACACCATGTGTGTGATATTCTTGGCTTAGGAACTTTGCCTTTAAACAGCTGAAAACGGAGTTCCTAAATGTTTCTGAAATTTTAATTTCTTCCAAGGAGGAGTAAATTCTCGCTGTATGACAAAACAGGAAAGGATATTAAAAGTTGGTCATTTATTGACGGATGGAATTTTACTTAGAAATCGAACGTAGAAGTGGCAGTTTCGTTTGTAGTTCCATACAGATCTCACGCACGAAATCGAAGGAAAGTTTTCTTTTGAGAAAGGATTATATGCTCACTACAAAGGAGGAGCTACTAGTTATTGTAAATAAGGTTCTAGAAACGGAAACCTCATTTCCCATATTGTGCAGAGCTAAATTTCTAAAATTAAAAGTGCCGGAATATTAAGGAAGGCTATCACGAAATAGGAACAAGAATAAACAAAAATAAAATGAGTATTAAAATAATTAATTATTAAAATTAAATAATGATTAGAATTATTAATTAAAATTAAAGAGAGAAATAAAAACTTAATAACTAACTAACTAACTAATAATCTTTGGTATACTGGTACACAATCACATTAGAATTTTTAACTAGTTCGTTTTGGATATGCCTTAGGCCAATTGAATATGTAAATAAATCAAGGTGTGAACGCATCCACCCGAAGGTGAAGATACTACGGCCGTGGAAAGGGGGGTCAAGGTTTCGTGAAAAAGCTTAACGTAACCATTAAGGATCGCGTTTTACGTGACACAATTCATCGCCGAAGATGTACCAGTATGTGGATACTTTGATATCATACTAGTCCACAGCCAGCGATTTCTTTTCCTGCTCTTACCAGTTCCTTATTAAGTCCCAAAAGGGCCTTGCGGAGGTAAAAATTATCGGAAAACACTCAATAAGTTATTAAATAAATGGTGAATAATTAAATTATAAAACTACAGTATTGGAAATTGACTAATTTGGGATTCTGGCTGGAATT
Organism: Stegodyphus mimosarum; assembly: GCA_000611955.2. Taxonomy (NCBI): domain Eukaryota; kingdom Metazoa; phylum Arthropoda; class Arachnida; order Araneae; family Eresidae; genus Stegodyphus; species Stegodyphus mimosarum. The sequence goes on along the minus strand of KK114511.1, from coordinate 5,196 downwards.
ATAATTTCACATACACACTAAAAAATAGCTCAACCGGTCACCGGTTTAATTTAAGCTCTGAACATAATGTACTACTTCAAGGGTTGATAAAAATAAAGACCATTCTTTTCCCAGCATACCAATGAAAAATGTTAAAATGGATAAAGCGTCACTAATAAGACTAAAGAGAAAGCTAAGGAGAGAGTAAAAGAATATGGAAGTACTCTGTTAACGAACGATGTGTAGGTACGAAAACAAAAAGAGACGAATCCAGCACACCATGTACACCTATCAATATAATTGTTGTTGTCAATAAAAATGTGACACTGGAATAAATTTTCCCCGAATCCGAGGCCTAGCTGAGAAAAAAGTAACATGCGACGATTTCCATGCTCCTTCTTTGGTTACATCATTCAAAAAAGACTCCAAATGCTCTTTTACCACCGAAAGACACTAGCCTTGGAACGATTACCCACTATAGCAAATTCAATGTACTTTTCGGAGAACAAGGTCTTTGACTTGCCGGTGAGAGCTTCTCTTTTTTTAAAAGTTTTGACCTTCGTCCAACGGTGTGGAGTTTCATCTTTTCCCCACGTTTTTTCAAAACCGACGCTAGCGTCATGTCTTGGCTTCTTTCTCTAGCGCAGGGTAGGCCAACTTTCTTGTATATAAGATCTACTTTTTATCTTAAAAACACGTGTCGCGATAGACTTGTTGTCATAGGTGTAGTCTAAGAGGAGAGAAGAGTGTAAAATACATACAATGTTTATACACCAGGGGTGTTTGTGGGATCCCAAAAAATCCCCTGAAACTTTTACGGACTTACTACCGACATTTTGGAATTTCGAGAAGGGGGGGAGAAATGAAAAATTACAATTATGAAGTATTGAATGATCTAATTATAAAAGTTCAATTAATTACTTTTTTTGCAAAATTAATAATCATAAATTTTCAAACATATAAACCTACATTTTATCTTTTTTTGCAAAATTAATAACCATAAATTTTCAAACATATAAACTACTACATTTTATGTAAATATTTTAAATTACCTGAATTAATTCTTTAAAAAAATTATCTAATTTCTGCTGCTTTTTTTATTTTCTGATGTTTGTGGGCTTGTCTTTCTTTTGTGGTGAACTTCATAATTGCAGGAAGGTTGACTTTTATTTTCCTCATTTACAGTTGAAGAAATTTCCTCGAGAACTGCACATGCAGAGGTAGAAGCAGTTTGCTTTTCTGCTAATGTAGAAGGTTTTTCAGAGACTTCTAAAGATGACTCATCTGAAATACATGTTTTTAAGTCCTCTTGATATGTTTTCCAACTTCTGTTCATATTCAGTAAGAGATCTTTGTGAAAGAAAGGAAAAGTTTTCACCACACACACTGACCTTGCGTTTTCTGCTTTCAAAGCAAACAAAATTACCCAGATCAAAATAAATAATTCATTATTATTCCTACTTCCTTTTGAACGACGATCCCCGGAATTTCCGGGAATCGAAGTTCAAAATCCCCGAAATTCCGGGATTTCCCCGGAGTACAAACACCCCTGTATACACCGTGTTTCAATATAAGGTGCATTCGAGCGAGGTATGGGTAGATAAGTAAAATATATGATCAAAACTATTTTTTTAAAATCGCTTATTAAGTTTTCGAGATATAGGCTCATGAAGAAAATAAATTTCCAGACCCAACTTATAATAGCAGCACTGCGTCCATGCGGTACCTAAAAAATTCGATTTTCCTACACTTTTTCAAGACAGATTTTTATTAACTTAAAATTCAATTTAATTTTTTTATCTACGGCCATGTATAAGTTGTACTATTGGTTCGTTAATATTAAAAAGTTGTTATAAAAATGCATAGTATGGCTGACAATTTCATTTCAATATTTCACTTTCTCATTTTTGGGCCAGGAGAATTTATCATGAAAGAATAACATGGCTTACTTTTTGCAAATTTATCAATAGCTCGCTGAGCATAACCTCGTACTGAAATATGGATATAAGGTTTATTCACCTACATAAAAATAACAATAATTATTTAAAGATCCCCAAAACTCATGTCGAAGTAAAAAAAGAACATGGATAATTATTAAAAATATTTTTTAATTCAAAGTAGCTACAGCTAAAGACAGATTTAAAATTTATTTTGTTGCCTTAACATCAATGGGAAGACCGAGTTAGCAGGTCCCTAACCAAGGAAACATAATTAGGTTCATATCCTGACAAAAATAATAATAATGAGTCTTCAGCATGAGACTCAGTCAGGACAGAACGTTGTTTATTCTTCGTTAGTTTCAAGTATGAATATGCCGATTCGCATAGGTATGTATATCCGAAACACGAATAGATATATTCGCTACACTTTTTGATACTGGGATATTTTTCTTGGTTGTCATATTTCCAAAAATCTTCTTCAAATTTTCGAGCTTGTAAGATTAAGTTAGTTTGTAAAATTATTATTTAATTTTCTAATGCCTTTTGATCCATATGAAATATGTCTCAAATTTTTTGGCTAATGCGTTTTACACTTAAATCTTTTTTAAAACGAAAAGATATGAATCCCACAATGTCTTTAATTTTTTCAAAATTCTAGAATCTTATTTCAAAATCTTCAATCACTTTTTGGATTTCCGCGACATATTTGTCGATCTTATAATTAATATTTTTATGCTTTTGTAGGTTATCCGCCATATTTGGAAAATGATTCAGATTATTTTCTTGCAGATCTTCTATTACCAGAATAAATTTTGTTTTATATGCGTCTATGCAGCTGATTATATCAACTACTGTTTTATTTTTGCCTTGTAATTCTAAATTTAAATGACTTAATAATTGAAGTAAAATCAATAAGAAATGCTAAATCACTAAGCCAAGTTTCGTCATTTAAATTTTCAGTTTCCATCTCGTTCGTGAAGAAAATCCATAATTTCATGCAATAAATCACGAAATCGCTGCAAAGATTTACGTCTGCTTGGCCATCTGACATAGGTATATAATAATAATTCAGGTCATTCTTCATCGAGCTGCAGTTGGAAGAGTGGCCGTTCGAGAGAACTTCCTGAATTTGAATTACCAATTTTAAATGCAATGCCCATTACCTCTTTTGTGTTTAGTCTTTTGCTAGCTAACACTTGCTGGTGAATTATTCGGTAAGACCTTAGAAAGGCGGGGAAATTCATCTTCCTTTTGACATTGGGCTATAAAGTCACTTATGCTACCTATCATTGCAGCTGTGCCATCCGTTGTTATCGAGACTAATTTAAAAAGTGGTACTTTCAAATCCTTAAGCAAGTTTTTAAAAGCTTTGAATATAACTATACCTCTTGTCCTTTCCTTCAAAGAAATCATACGAAATAATTTTTCTTTAGATGTAAAATCCTTAAAAACCATACGAACGAAAACAAGTAATTGTGTCTTATCACTTATATTTGTCGATTCATCACACTGAAGGGAAAAACAAGAACATCTATTAATAGCATTACACAACTGCTCTTTTACATTCCCCTCATCCTTTCAATTCGCCTTACCGTGTTTCGAGACAATTGTAGATCTTGAATTATAGCAACAATTTCACTCCTGTGCTTAAAATCGTTGAAAATTGAATCTGACATTTCTAAAAAAATTTCCTTTACAAATTCCCCGCCGGAAAAAGGCTTACTGCTTGTGACTTCAACCTTGGCTTTTTAAAAACCCTTTGTTGATTTGTTAATTCTGTTTTAAGATCCCTTACTGTATGTTTTCTCAGTTCAGAATTTCGTGGATAATCTGTTTGATACTTGTTATGTAAAGCTAAAAAATGTCCCTCCACATTACCTTTTTTAGCAATGGCTACTGAGGTAAGGCATATATTAAACAACAACATTTATCATTCAACATTGTAAAAAAGTAATCAAGTTCCCATTCTTCATTGAAGTGATAAGTTTTCGATTTCTTACGTTTAATACTCATGTTCATGAGTATACTAGAATACAAAGAAATATGACAATCTAAAGAATAAATATTGAATTAAATATTTTTCTAGAAAATTCAAAGCTCATAAACTGGGGCTATTATCTCCGTTACATTGAGAGAAATGATAACAATACTGCATACTACGACCGGAACAACAATACAAGTGTATTAAGATATATTTATTACGTTTCAAATAGTGAAATCTTAATTTAAATAGAATTATTGTTATTCCTAATATATTTGTAATACTGTCCCTATGTTTCTCTCAGTGTAATAACCGTAGTTTAGAGGTCTGTTGCGAGAATGCTCATTTATCAAGTAAATAAATATGTAAGAAAAGCAATTTGATTTAAAACAAAAAAAAAAGTACTTACACTTTAAACAGAAGAAAAACTAAAACCCAAAGTGATCACTAAGAATAAATAATATTTATTAATAATAATACTGTTAATACAAAAGAAAAGAAGCTACCGTATGACACTACAAAATATTCAAGCTAACTAATTGACTGTATTCTTCGATGAGTCGGGCCCTAACAGTTGCGTCCGATGACAAGTGTAAAACGTAAGTCAAAATGTATTGTGCTGGATGGACGTTCATAGTGTCAGTCGGTCACAATTCTAGGAATTTATGACCTCGGCAAATTCCCAGAATGCATGAACCTTTTGAGAACGGGGCGTTGGCAGCTGTAAGAGGCTTAAAAAGATGGAAATCTTGAACCTAATGCTTTCCCCCCTTAAAGAAATCACTGCCTTCTTGCAACAAAGATCCTCGTGTGTTGTTTAATGGATTCTTAGCGGGGCGAATTTCTTACACAAAAAGAAGGGAAATGCAGGGATCAGTGACTGGTGTTTTAGACCCTTTTCATCAATGAGAGAAAATTCATATAATACACAGAAATACAAAGGCCTTTGAAAGAGATCAGTGGTTAAGACTCCAGGGACGTCAAAGTTGACATTTCATCCCAATCCTTTGTACACGGAATTCCACTCCGGTCATCGCGAGCGATCGATGATCGACCAAAATTCGGCTCGCAATAGACTTGTTGGCCATCCCTGCTCTAGTGCATGCGCGCTAAGAACTCGAATCTGTGGCACTGCCAAAAAGAACTTTTCCTTTTTAATTTGTTTTTACAGGTTCGTTACATAGTCCGTTCATCGCTCAGACTGTCATTCTAACGCTATGTATATATTTTATTAAAAGAATGTTTCATAACAGTAAATTTTATTTAATTATTTATTAAATTTAAACAATTCATTGC
>KK114510.1:177545-200392 GCA_000611955.2 Stegodyphus mimosarum | reverse complement strand
ATATAGCTCTTTCGTATTTGCTATATTAAAACAGGCAAACAAACTTAAGACTCATCTGATTTGCTGTATTCCATTATACGAGCAAGAAGCCAGTTCAGCTCCGTTAAAAATTTATAGATAGAATAGGAATTTCTATTACCTCACTTTAAAATCAATAGGTAAAGGGTCTAAAAGTGAAAGACTTAAGTCTTTGTCCTGTCGATCTTGCATTGATCTGAAGCAAAACAAATCAGCGTTCCCACTCACTTTATATTTACACTTATTCAGAGTATGAGATAAAAAGTTGATTTGTAGAGTCTCTAAGTTATTTTGAAGCAGGCGACATGAAAAATGAGCAATGCCTTCTCTAGAAATCGAACTTGGACCTTTCGAATACTCGCCGAGTGTGTTACAGTTACACCACAAAGCCAAGCAGAAAGGAAGGAAGAGAATACTTTATGTACTCCCTCTTTTAAAGGGAGACCCAATCTTCAAATCCCGGTGGAAGAGAATTATCATCCACTATCTTTTAATTCGGTCGCCACTGTAGATTTATTAGATTATTTTGAAGTAGAAGACACAAAAAATGAGCAATGCTCTCGCCGGGCGTTGAACCTGGATCTCTTGAACATGCACTGAGTATGCAAGCATTACAGCATGAAGGTATGAAGACAGGAAGAAGATACCTTATAGGCGTAGTGAAAAGCGATTAAAATTTATGCATTAATATCATACAAAATGTAATAGTGAAAACGTACAGCATCTGTTAACGAAAGGGAACAAGAATTTCAATATAGAATTTCCAAACGGTCCCCAGATAGGGTAAAGCGTCGAACTTTCAATAGAAATAGATGGATTTCTATGATAGACTTGAGATTTCTTGTGCCTGGTGTATCATAAAAGACGTAGGTGTAGAAAGTAAGACCTAGAAAGATATATTTTTTCGTTGACCTGCGAATATACCAACTAGAGATAATATTTTGAGCTATCGCAAGAAAAGGTGTTCGGAATTCTAATCTAAAGTAAGAGCTGAAAGATCGAAGGTGATTTGACAGTACCTGAGAAAGCGGAATAAAACGTAAAAGTATTCACCGGAGTGGAGATTTCCCGAATTACTTCGACTCCTTTTTCAGTATCACATGCAGTACTGACTGAGGATCAATTTTTCCCCTCTTAAACTGATTCATTTCAAATTCGTTTCTCTCTACTGAAAACTAATAATTTGTGGTTTAGATACAGGGCGAGCAGGAAAATAGACAAGCTATTAAAATTCTTTTAACGTATTCTCTTATTTCTGAATACGTGCATTTTATTTTGTATATTATTTATTAATTTGTTAGCTGAATATTGTTTGAAAGTTCTATAGAAGGTGCATTTTGTATCAAATCTAGTTGTTTCTGATTGACATACAGACATTTAATACACCATATGTTACATATAAATAGAAATTTACTATAATTGAATCTAAATTTATATAAAGCTAAGGACAAAAAATAACACGTTTTAAAGTCATCATTATCTTCCTTTAGGTAGAAGGGCAAAGCTTGTGCGAAGATTAAACTAGTGTTTAACAATTTAACTAGTGTTTAACAATAAATATATTAAGCAATTTTTTTACTTTAATTTTGAGTTATTCTGGGTATCTCAAAACTTTAAAAATGTGTCCAGTATATTTTATTACAAATATGCAGATTCAAATTCAGAATTAGCAAAATTCAATTTTATATTTTTCATCTGTTTGTTTCAAAAGGATCAGTCATAGATTTTCCTTTTCCCAAAATGGAAACTCTTCTGAAGTACTTTTCCTATCTAAAGAAGAGGCACACCATACTTCCAACTCTCTTCAGGATATCTTCCGTTCCATGAAGTAAAGGAACACAATGCATATCTGTCACTGAATACATAAAACATTTCTCTAAAACCTGTACAATAAAATTTGTCTAGTTCTGAATATACCGTATTTACTCTAAAATAAGATCCATGAAATAAGAGTTTCTTCTTCATTTTGGGATACATTTTAAGAAATAAAAATCTATGTGAATTAGTGACAATCATGGTTTCGATCAGACTCCTTTTATTATGATTATAATGACAGGAAAACTGGCAAGCTTAATGAAATATTTTACAAAGGTTTAGAAAGTAGAATTATTTATTTCCACCTGCAGCCGATTAACTAGGGCAGCTAGCATACCAACCAGGTGGTCCATCTGAATTAGCTGCAGAAGTTCCTGCATTACAAGCTCCCGTTGCTTATGTTTGGTGGAAGGGCAAGTAAATTGTCGTGTTTAAGTCCTTTTCAAAAGTCCACAAAACACTCTGGTGTGTTTTGTGCAAAACGAATGCAGATAGGTGTTGAAAAAGAGTGTGAGAGGAGTCAACGATTTAGAAGAAGGGCAAATGCAGTTTTCACATGTACGGAATTGGAGATGGATACATATAATTTAAATAATGTTAATGGCCTTCCACAAAGCAAACAGTTAATGGATTCTTTAGATAATTATAATACAAGTAAAGGTACGACAAAGTTACATCCATATACTTGGTACAATCTATTGTATAATAGACTGAGCTGGACAATGAACATTTAACATAGTTACGGATACAAAAAAAAATAAAATAATGCATTAAGGGAATCAGTATGCTCAGTTATTCAAAGTTAAAATTTGAGTACATGATATTAATTAAAAGATAATTAATGTATATATATATATGCACATGCATATAAATGAAAAATAAATACGTACCTTATAAGGTATTTCTCTCGCCTTCTTCGCATGCCTTCGTGGTGTAGTGGTCAGCACGCTTGACGCGTATTCCAGAGGTCCATGGTTTGAGTCTCGGCGAGGACATTGCTCATTTTTCACATCTCTTGCTTCGAAATTACCTAATGTCTCTACAAGTGTCCTCCGAACTAAAAGATGGTGGATGGTGATTTTCCAACACCAGGATTTGGCGATTGGACCCCAAACCCCAGTCCCCCTTTAAAAGGGAAAGTATAAAAGGTATTTCTTCCGCCTTCTTCGCATGCCTTCACAGGGTAGTGGCCAGCACGCTGGGCGTGTACTCCAGAGGTCCGTGGTTCGAGCCCCTGCCAAGGCGTTGGTCATTTTTCAATACTCCTGCTTCAAAAATACCCAATGTGCCTGTCTGTCTGTATTTATAATCTTATTTTTAGGCTTAGAAGTAAACATTGTAATGAATGCAGAAGGAAACGGAAATCCCTAAGCTGTACGTGGCTGTTTAATTAGCAGCAGTTATGGAATTTATACATATTGTATGTTCTCAGACAGATTTTATCACGAGTTTACATATGTTACTTAAGATAATTAATGTTATAATTACGTTAATTACTCAGTTATTATGATTTTTAACTTTATTATTGACTTCTTCCTTTCATATTCCTCATCAGAATACAAATTATCATTTTTTGTTTGTGAGCTGAAGGTTTTTTAATCTTACAGCGAAAGAGTTTCTGGTAGTCGCGCTGCACTGTTCGAATTTCGTCTGCTCTATCTACAGGTGATTACATCGGCTTTTACATTTCCTCTCAGCCGAGACTTGAAATTTTCGATCAGGTAAAAGTAATTGAGCTAGTTACTTAAATGTGTTATTTAACTTAATTATTTGATTGTGCAGTCTTAGACTACTTATAGACGTTTAAATGTATTTGACTGATATTGATTTACATCACGAAGAATAGTGGTCTGCAATATGAGTTGCGCCTTTTATGTTACAAGTTCAGATTAAATAAAGAAGGTTATTTAAAAACTTGGTAAGTTTTTGTCATACTTCTTCAGACATAGCGATGACACGCTAATTAACTTTCTAAAGTTGTAGAGTCGAGGTGAAAAAAGGAGCAATACTTTCTCCCGGACTCGAACCTGGACCTTTCGAATACGAGGTAAGTATGCTACTGTTACACCACGAAGACATGCAGAAAGGAGGGAGAAAATACCTTATATACTCCCCCTTTTTTAAGGGCGACTGAGGATTAAGAAACCTAGTCGAAAACTCTTGGTGACGAATGATCATCCACCACCTTTTAATTCTGGCGTCACTGCAGAATCATTAGGTTATTTTTAATCCAGAAGATATGAAAAATGTACGGTGTCTTCGCCGGGATTCGAGTCAGGACATCTTGAATACGCGCCGAGTGTGCTAATGGTAGCACCACGAAGGCATGCAGAAAGGAGACAGAAAACACGCTATAGGGTTGCAGGAAATTCAATTTCCAATTGTAATATATACAAACAACAAATATGTATAATTTTATGCTTAGGTGAAGAGAGCAGAAATACCCCCCCCACACACAAAGCGTATATTAGTGGCATAAAATTACAATACGTTATCAATGTCACTGAAAACCAGTATCAGAGCAGTTCAAAATAAAGACTTTAAATATTATTTAACTTTAAAAGCATTATGCACTACATTACTAAATACATAATAATTTTACAATTAATGTTGCGATTTTAATATTGAAACACATGAAGTAAAATACCAAAGTATTATTTCTCATTAAACAGTTTCCACAAATATATTTTTATGCAAGATATAAAGTTTTTATGTATGAATAGTTTTTTTCTGTAAATGAACTTCATTAAGCTTTGAAGTTAAAAGAGTTACTTACCTGCAGATAATTTGTAACATTTTTCTATATGCCCAATTTTTCTATATACTGCTACAACTACGTATTAACAGATTGCAAAATAAAGTTCTAAGAATTAATCTGAGAGCTCCTTGGTTTATTAAGAAAACATTCATTAGGTTGTAAGATCTAGTCTTTTATGCTGACATACGCTATAACTAGATCTATTTGAAAGTCTGTGTTAAGGCTTCTCGCAAAGATTAGAATATGATTACAACAGGGAAAGGATGTAAAAGACCTTTACTGAACAGAAGTATTTACAGACGGAACTGATTTACGTGTTTTCTCTGTTACCAACCACCTGTGATGAGAAACATAACGTAAGAAACTAAATTTAAAGGTAATTAGTAGCGCAAGACTACGCAATTTAATTTAACCTAGCAAGTTGACTCAAGAATCTACATCTGCGAGATACTGATTTCGGCGGCAAGAATGCCAAGCCGAGATTCAAAACTCAAACAGCTGAGTGCAGCAGCAACGTTTCGTACTCGATAGTGAAAACACACCCTGTCTAATCTTTTCACTGCTTCAGTTTAAATACACTGTGACGTTCACCCTAACTCATTTACATGCTGGCGAGGTAAAGCGAGGGAAATCAAAAACAATAACAGGAAAGACTAACAAATTAAAAATAACTGTTAGTAAAAATAATAGAAACGTTGCAAAGTCGTACATCGGGATCTGCATAAGTCTACTACACACCACAGTTTCGTCTCCGTAACAGTATTCTACAGGAAGTGAAATTCACAGCTCCAATTTACTGCTAAAGGTTTGCAATTTCATAACTAAATAATAGTATAAGCGGCAAAGGATTGCTCAACATAATTAAAAGATGGTAAACGTAGCAGATATCTGACGTCATTATAGAGTTCACAGATCCAGTTGAAGGGTTACTACCAAAGGCCATCTTCGGGTAGTCAATTGATTAACTAAATACCATCACCAATTTCTGAGACTATGACCTCCATTATCTGCACTTTCATGGGTCATGTTCTGAGAGATGGTACACTTCGGAAAAAAAAGCATAGTTCTATATCTCCCGTTCTAATTAGACGCTTGACAAAATTCAAATTGCGTTTCTCATGGTCGAAAGGGCGAATTAGAATATATATTAGATTTATATATAGCATTATTCTAACATAAATATTTTGACACAAAATCGGACGTTTTTTGAAATGACATGCCAATATTTTTCCATATTTCCATTCTACGACTCAAATTATACCTAAATATAAAATTTTGTAAATTTTGATGCGAAATTTACAGATAAATTCAAAAATTTATCTTGGCAGATTTTTTTCAGTTTGCGTCAAAAATAATTCACTTGAGGCACTTCTTAATTTATAGCAACCTATTTTTTCTTTCCTTTTTTTCATTGAGGAGGAAAGGAAACAAAGTCAACGTTCATACTTTCAAATAATTTTAACTAAGTGCGTAAACCACATTTGGAGTTATTATCGCTTATAAAAAATATGCCAAATTTCAAAAAGCGCTAATATGTAATTTCATGTATATCTTAGAAAATCTTGAATAAAAACCTCCAATGTTTTGCAGGTGTGCCTAGAAATACATCTACTTCTAGAGGATGTTAAAAATTTTATAGTTTATAATACAAAAACGTTTTCGAAAAATTTATAAAAAATATTTAAAAAATACAAATTTAAAAAATATAACATAAAAACTGTGCGAATTATTTTTGGGTTAAGCCGTTCTGGAAGAAGGAATCAAGAAAGTTTAAGAAAGAAAAGAGATATTTAATAAATATATATTAAACTCAATTAACATTGAACAGCTAAAATTTTGAGGGCTAATATTTTAAAAACTACTCGTGCAATTTTTACAAAACTTGGTAGTTTGGTATAATTTGAATCGTAGAATCGAAATACGGGGAAACAAATGGCATGCCACTTCAGAAAAAGTCCGATTTTGTGTTAAAATACCTAAGTTAGAATGATGCTACATATAAATCTAATATATATATTAAGTCGCGCTTTCGAGACATGAAAAACGCAAGTTGAATTTCTTCAATCGGCCCAGTAGAACGATATATATAAGACTGTCCCTTTTTTCAATGTCCTGTATATTGATTTTACGAATTTCAATTTAATACTTGAAACTAAGTTTAAAGTTTAAAGCTGTTACAACATATGCATGATTCTCACTGAGAAATGCAAAATAATTTATTTTTCTTCTGTGTCCAAGATAAATGAAGAGAAATGATCCTGTTTTAAGATCCAAAATAACTAAAAATAAATTGTTGCAATAAAGGCGAAATTAAACATTTTATACCCTTCTTTAATTTATGAGACTAAAATTAATATTAAATGAGGAATTCAAAAAGATATACACTAAATATTTTATTTTTCTCTAAATGAAAATGAATAACATTTCTCCAAATGAAATATGCTTGCAGATATTTCACCTGAGTGTATTCTTCTGGTTTTTCTAACATGTAACATAAACAAAAGCCAACTTCCATTAGAAAATTAACCTCGCAAGCCATAAATTTTAAGGTAGATAACCTTCGTGTACCCTGTCCTAATAAATAAGTCAAAAGAGAGTTCATCTCAGATTCTTTCTCCCACGTTAAACAAGCATTTCTCGCACTGTGAGCATTTTCCTCTTGTCCCTTGAGGGACGTGGTTTTCTGGCCCGAATAGAGATGAATCAGCTGAGACGAGGGTTCTTCACGTAACATGTGCTGAAAATCGTATTTGCGACGAAAAGAAATTGTGCTGACGACAGTGCTAGACTACAGGATATACCTGCTAATTGGTGGAAAGTGGTGCCAGTTTGGGGAGTAAACCATTTAATATCCGTTACTTTTCATTTCAGATTTAGGGATTTTCTTCAATAAGAAAATAAAATAAAACTTTTTCTAACCTTTATTTCCTTTCTGGGAGTTTGCTTTCATTATACGTATGTGTGTGCTTGAGAATACACAAATCCGGCAAAACGTTTTTTAAATTTTGATTTAAATTTTATGGATCTTAAAAAAAAGCTTGAAAGAGAAATCAAATTAAATGAAAAAATTAATGTATTCCTAGAAACATTGCATTTATTTATTAACAGTGTAGTGTTCCTCCCTTTTATCTAATAACTAAGTGTTGAGGAACCAAGTGAACGGCTAAGCGAATTATCGCTCAAGTTCAAAAAGAGAGACGTAAACTCAAGAAGAGTTAATTACACTTTATTGCTCAAAATACAGTTCCACAGGTGACCCCTTTCCCAGGGCGTAAAACAAAGCCTCCAACTGGGCTTAAACTGAAAAGTGTAAGAAATAAGAACTTAACTAATGACTAACTAAAGAGATTTAGCCGAAGCTAACACAATTCCAAACTAGTTGGCCCATAATATTAAATTAGGTAGCGAAGCTATCAAGGGCCCGTAGAACGGCCAAGCGTAGTGATAGCATAAAGAGACATAGCCAAAGCTATTCAGATAAACTCGAGATATTCAGGAATCCTAATTCTCTCTACCGAAGTCAGTAAACTTCGACTTAAATACTATCTACTACTCATTTGCATTTAATGCGATTCTAAAAACTCATTCTGGTAAAGAACTGTAAGCTGAAATGAGGAGAGATAGGAAAGTATGACAAACTTAAAATAACTATTACAAAGTTAGGACAAACCTTACAATAGTTTTGAAAAGGCTTATATTATTATTTTGTTTTATGATTTACGTTACGTTATTTTAATTCTTTAAAATAAAAATGCTAATATTTTTCTTCAGAGTGTTCTCCGAGTGTACCGAATTTTATTACTTCTGTTAAAAAAGCCATTAATTCTTGCTATATATATTTACATTGTTTGATGACTGATGTTATGTAGTTTATTGCTATTTATCCTTCAGAATTTCCTTCTAGTGTATTACTAAGTAATATATGTAATACATTTTAATTACGATAAATTTCCGTTGGTTTTGTTACATTTATTCTAAACATCCCTTGCAGTTATTATTGATTTCATGCATTTGAAATACTATAACACGAATAGCACATAATTTAAAATAAGTTTTGAGTTGATTCTTTTCTAATAAATGGCAGCATTCATGTTTCTGCTGAAAAGGAATTACTTTTGGCAATTTAAGTAACTCTGAAGGAAAAAAAAACATTTATTTAGAATTATTTTAACATGAAAACAACCATCTTTCATTTTAGTACTACAACAAAGCATTATACAAATTTTAAATTAAAATGTATAATTTTAGCAGAAAAGTGGGAAAGCAAAAGGTTGCAGACCTATGCAATGTAAATCTACAAAACATTTTTATATTCTATTGATAAAATCGTAATGCTTAAAAAAATGTATAAGTAAAATTAGGAAACGTAAATAAGACTCTGTCTTTACCGTGATCGTAAATTAGACTTTGTCTTTATATTATTAAGAAGAACACTTTATATTTCTCACGCCTTCTTAGCATTCCTTCGTTGTGTAATGGTTAGCACACTCGGCGCGGATTCGAGAGGTCCGAGGTTCGAGTCTGGCGAGGGCATTGCTCATTTTTCATGTCTCCTGCATCAAAAAATCCTAATGTCTCTATAGTGGCGTCCGAACTAAAAAAGGTGGTAAATGATGATCCTCCACCACCAGGATTTGGAGACTGGATCTCCTAATCTCCAGTCACCCTTTAAGTATTTAAGGTATTTCTCCTGCCTTCTTAGCATGCCTTTGTGGTGAAATGGTCAGCACACTAGGCGCGTATTCGTGAGGTCCAAGGTTCGAGTCCCGGCGAGGACGTTGCTCACTTTTTACGTCTCTCAGCAAAAAATATCCTAATGTCTTTACAACTTCAAGATCTCAGAAGGCTCCAAATCGAATACAGAAATATAGAAATTGAGAAAAATCATGTGTAGAACGCTGGGATATTAACCTGATTGATGTTGTAAGACTACATGTGAGTGAGATCAAAAACAGAAAGTTGGTGACAAGGGTATCTTCTTTCTTAATTTCAAAGACACAAGGAAATTTTAAAGAACCAATTCAATACTGTAAGTCTTTGAGGTGATATTGAAATGAGATCATTAATTAAGAAGCTGCTTAATCAAAGTCGCTGAAACAACCTTGTATTCGGCGTACATTTACTAAAACACGTAATCGATTTCGAGGGAAGCTACAGGTCCCTCCTCATGAGGAGAACAAAATATCTAGAAAGGGAAAGAAACCTCAGTAACGGCTTTTTTATACCCCTTTTATACCCTATATGAGATATATTGGCCAAACAAAAAGAGCGTTAAAGTTTCGTATCAAGGAACATGAATCTTATGTCCGAAAGGGCGAAACTAACAAGTCTTCAATAGCGTATCATAGTTGGAAATTTAATCATAATTTTGACTTTGGATCTACAAAAATTATCCAAAAAACTTCTTCCGTTGGTGAATTGGATTTTCTTGAGACTTTTCATATTCACAAAGATTTAGCATGTTTAGTGAAGGATTTTAAGTCGAATCCAGTCCTTCTTAACGCTTTTAAAATTCTATTAACATAATCCTTGGTTGTTATTTTTACCTATAGATGGCGTTGCCTCCTCGGGAGTGGTTCTACCCGACGGTATAAAAAAGCCGTTACTGAGGTTGCTTTCCCTTTCTAAATATTTTGTTCTCCTGATGAGGAGGGACCTGTAGCTGCCCTCAAAATCGATTGAGTGTTTTAGTAAATGTATGCCAAATACAAGGCTGTTTCAGCGATTTCGATTGTCACATTGGCGTGTTTCTCTTCTATTCTAAACTGCTTAATGTTGTAATCAATTGTTGTTTCCTCCTGATTGAAAAAGGTCTCGATCAAATCTATGAATTAATCATTGCCATGAGAGAGTAACGCTAGTCGTTGCTCACAGCCTAGGGAACCTGGCTGATAAGAAGTCGAATTCTGACCATCTTGTCTAAATTTTGAAGCAGAACACCCCAGGGAGCGATTCCGAGGTTCTTGTACTTCTTTTTTCCTTACTATAAACTTCTGAAGAGTACGATTATATCGGCAATATTTTAAGTGCTCTATGGCGCGTAGATATTATACATTTGCAAACATCTGTGCATTATTCGAATTTAACCCGGGCCTAAGTGTATGACAGCCGGCTACCATACTCTGATATCAACAGAACGGCTTATAATTAATTGTAGCGTAAAACCATACACATGAAAGATATTACATAGTTAATTTTATGGAGGGAAAATATGTATTTCTGAATAAATCACATTATTGCTTAAATATTAAAAGAAAAGAATGCACAATGTATTTGAGAATGGTCGAATAATCCAACACAGCGCCTACAATATTAGCTTATTAAGAATATAATATTGGATTAATAGGTATGATGATTCACTGAAAATTTCCATGGAATAATATCAGGCATCTCTGAATCAAAAAGCTTGTTTGATTTTTTGGAGATATCAGGGATCAATATCCATTACTTAAATCTGAAAGTCTCGACTTAGCTGAAATGAAAGATATGTTGCATTTCGGAAACCTTAATGCCCATAACTTCGCCATATTTTGCTACTACTAGTATTAGAGGTAGTTCCAAAAGCTTTGATTTAGCTGAAAAAAATATAGCAGGGCAAAAGGAGAATGATACAAATTTTAAGGAATTTTCAAAGATCAGTTGAAAATTTCTTCGATGCCATCAAGTAAAATCTCGAAAATCGCAAACATTCAAAATGAAATATTAAAAAAGTAAAGAAAAAGATTAATAAAAATTGAAGATTGTATTTTACTTTTTCCTGAAAAAGTGTCGAAATTAACTCTGCGTTAAGGTTTTCAAATGATAATACATAACGAATGCAATTTTAGCATTGATGAATACGGAATGAAAATGCTATGTTGAAATTTAAAAGTACAGAAATTTTCTTTTTCTGAAATATTATACTAGAATGCAATATTTTGATGAGACACGAAATGTTGTTGTTTCTCACAGCTTTATTCGGAAATCAGTCCAATTATATCAGGCCACTCGCCAAAGAACAAAACATCAAATTCAAAATTACATCATCAAATTATTAAAAATACGTAAAAATTACAATACTAAAATTCAAGTCCAATAAAGTAAGACCAATACCAATACAGTAAGACATAAAAATTTCACAGTTAAAGTCTTAAAAATATTCAGTGATTAGAAGGAAGGAACGGTGTGCTCAGGCAATAGGATCCCTGTCCATCCAGTGCAAAAGGAGAACAACATCACCACTATGTTGTGACTTTGGGCCAAGTTCCGAATAGACGAGAAAGTATTGCTTAGCCATAGTGTCTGTTTTAGAAACAGGGATTAGCTGTTAGTTAATGTGGCTATTCTGTTGAGATGTTCTCCTAAGAAGTCCAGCCTTGTACCCAGTCTGAAATTAAATTACAGCCTCTCTGTGTGGTGTGAGACTGAACTCATTTCAGTCATTCCTGATGTTCTCCCAGATTGAATCCTTCGATTTAATTAATAGTTCTGTGTTGTAAGCCAAATTTTCCCTATTCAAACTTGCAAAATTCGGTTTGAATACAGCAAATTTTATCATTTTAAATATAACCCTATTTCTTTCTCCCAACTCTAATGTTAAATTGAGAGCAATAAATTTCTTCTTTCACTCCCTTTTAACTTTTATTTCGCTTTATTTCATTTAGTTGTTGTTTTTTTTTCATTTCAGAAAATAAACCTTTCTTTGGTTTTATTTTTACTTTGAGCTGGATTTTGTTTGCTATCTTTTCTTTCGTCAGCCTATTTTTCCTTACATATAAGTTTCTCTCTTTTTCTCTGTGTTGCACAATTTTGCGTTCCTGTCCAATGCTTACATTTTCCTTTTCAAAACGTTCAAGTG
Source organism: Stegodyphus mimosarum (assembly GCA_000611955.2). Classification (NCBI taxonomy): domain Eukaryota; kingdom Metazoa; phylum Arthropoda; class Arachnida; order Araneae; family Eresidae; genus Stegodyphus; species Stegodyphus mimosarum. Next base: position 187,964 of record KK114510.1, on the reverse strand, counting down.
AAAACACCGATTAACTGTTCCCGCTACTATTTCTCCTAAGATATCTCAAATCCAATACTTCTGAAGTTAGTTTTAGAAATGTGTAGGACGTTTTATGATATTAAGTAACGCTGAATTTATTTCACTAAAAGGTTTGTTTAGAGAAAAAAATGCTATTAACAGTCTATGGACAGTTGAAATGCTGAAATGAAGAATAACAAATTAGAATAAAATAGATAAAAGGTTTTCTAAAAGTAAAATTTTATTTAATGGCTTACACTAAGATGTAAAAGAATTCTTAGCTCTCGTAATATTCTTAATTATACAAGATTAAAAATGAATTCATGAAGCTTTTACAAACGATGCATTTTAAATGAAAATTATGTAAAAAGAATTTTAAGTAAACTGTGTTTGAATAACCTCATATGTGTCATTCCCACAATATGGCTTTCCTTAACTGATTCAAATTCTGTTGATAATTAATGGGTACGATGCTTCACTGAAAATTTCTATGGAATAATAACAGCCATCTCTGAATCAAAAAGATTGTTTGATGTTTTGAGATATCAGAAATCAATATTCACTAAGTCTAAAAAACTCGACTTGGATGAAATAAAAGACATATTGCATTTAATAAATCTTAACGAAATTCATATATGAACATTCCACGATTTCGTGTCTAGCCATATTCGACTAAAATTATTATGACAGCTAAAATTTATTTTGGCATTTTAGTGCATTAGGAGATCACTGCCTTTGCATGTAGAAAAATTATTTTACTCCTCTATCGAGCAACGAAGTGCGCATGACATCATTCTTCTGTCCCTTTTTTTAAAGGTTTTTTAAGGATGTTTTTTGAATCGAGCAAGGATGGCTCAAATTTTCATTCAGCTTATTTTAAACTTGTACGTGGGTTAGAAATTCGATGTCATTAACAAATAAAATCATGGGGCTCCTTACAATGGAGAGTTAAGTCTTTTAATTTTCAGAGCTAAGTCTATTAATTATAAAATCGACCATTATTAAAAATTTATCAAATTTATAAATAAATGTATACAATACCTATTTATTTATTTTATTAATAAAAATAAACAGATTTTTGAAAAACGGCAGAAATTGTAAAAAGAAATCTGAAAGTGTTGATATTTTAACGGTCGCGCAAAAGAGTTGTTTGAAAGTTTCAAATGGAATATTAGTAGAAATTATAGACAGAGATGACTAAGGTGGAACAGCAAAACATATTTTACGATACTAAATGAATATGCTTAGTCTATGATGGAAATGTTATATATCTTCTTAATGCTTAAAAAGTATGTAAAGTACTATACAAGTAGTTAGTACGAAAAGAAATATTTACTAAACATTTTTTAAAAAGATTATCCTATCTGTCTATCCTGTGCAAGGAAGTAAAATTGTCTCATGTTAGCTAAAATTAGTGGGGGTGCTGTTCCAAAAAAATTTAACCTTTGTTTTAAACCTGTGTAAAGGGAAACAAATATGTATAAAAAGAAAATTTATTTTGAAACTTCCATGAAATTTTACAAAAGAAAAATTAAACATTTCTTAATTACTTTAACTTAAATTGTTACAGTTCAAGCTTTACCTATTCATTTAAAAATGAAATCCATTCTTCTTGTTTTAATTTGCGCGAAGAGATCAATAATTTTCTCCTTGATCTCTGGATGACAACTGAGGAAATTTTTCTATATTGAAAGCATTGCAAGCGCATGAAAACGAAAGCTCTTGAAGTTCACTTACAGTCACAGAATTTATTACTTGAGGATGCAAGGACATGGTTAAAGTTTTCTGTAAAATAAAAGAACCGAAAAAAATGAATCAAATAGAATAGCTGAAAAATAATCTAACCAAGAATATGGTGTATGATTTTTAAACAGCACACGCGGAGTAAAAAAAAAGAACCAGCTCCCAACGACACTCCAGATTCGGCACTGCAAAAGCGACAGTGCTCTCTCCCTCTCAGCCTCGTACGCTGCTTCCTAAGAGCGCATGCGCAGAACAGCCAAATACCACACGCCCGGAGTAAGAAATAATCACTTTTCCAGAATTTCAGCACTGCAAGAGCGACATTCTGTTTTATCTCCCTGGTTCGAGTGCTGCTTTCTGTGCGCGCTTGCGCAGAACAGCCTTGTGAAGCGCAGTTCCATACAAAAACTTTCGTACCTTTTTCATAAACTGGAGGGTGGCTACTGACATTAAGTTTAAGGATTATATATTGTAGAAGTATAAAGAAAGAATTAAAGAAAAAAGGGCTCATTATATTAAATATTAAAAGTAATAATAAGTGGAAACAGGGGGTGCTGCAGTTCCACAGTGCTTATTACGAGCCGCCACTGCTCATGTTAATTGGAAGATAAAATTAACTCCGAATAAGGAAATTTTATATAAAGGGCAATTAAATTTAGAATAATGTAACAACAGCAGTAACAAATGAAAAATAAAAACTATTAATCAGTAAGCTTAATGTTTCAAACACAAATTTTCAAGGAGTTAGTATTTAAGACATTAAACCTGGACAATTAATTAGTTGCTAACAGGAATCCTGACATTATGCGACGCAAACCGGTGTTAGTTAACTGTTCGCTAGTGAAAAATAATATTTCTAATAGTCTCGTAATGTCGATGAACAACCCGACATACTGTTCGTTGGGCTGTAAGTTACAAGCAAACAATGAAACTAAATTTAAAATCAAACTATAGTGAATTAAAGAAATTCAGAAACATAATATACAGAAAGAAAAATCTGAAAAAACTGCACATAGATGCATTTGCAAACGCCAATCGTTTTGAGCAATTACGAAAACCTAGGAACGAGCCATATAAACATCATTAAAAAATTGCTACGCTCAAGAATTTAATAGGCTAAAATCTTAATTTAAAAAAACAGCACTTTCCGAAATTTCTTCATGAAATGATGTATATATATATGTGGACTCGGCGTCTAGGGGATTTTATAGGCTGACGATACATATCTAGGTAACTAAAGTAGTTTATTTAACTATTGGTGAAGGTACATTAGCGGCTATTTACATTGGTGACTATTTACAAATGAAGAAAAGAGTGATAATCATCAAGGAGATTCATCTTTGTTCTCTAATCATGACGTCTTAGTGGAAACACATAACAGTTCGTCTCGTCTTCCATCATCCATCTCTCTCGCGATACCGTTAGTGGTGTTGAGTTGTTGCAGTCCTCCTGTTCACACTCGGGCATCCTGACGCGACAGGTCCTCCTGGCGATGATGGAGTTACAACAAAATCTGAAATGAGTAATAAAAAAAGAAAAAAAAATTTCGTCTTGGAACGTCCTGAGGAAAAAAAAAAGAAACGTCATTTTCATTGAGTGTCAATGGATCATCTTGGAACGTCTTGAGGTGGGAAAGATGTTACTTCTCCAGACCGTCTTAAATGCTCAAGCGTCTTTAGGAGCATATCTGGAACTTCTTGGCAAGGAAAAAACAATTAACATCTTAATACATCTTGTACATATAACAATTCTATGTGGAAAAAAAATATCAACTAATTAAAAATAATGAACAAAAAAAAATGAAAGGTAGTAAAAACTAAATAGAATGTCCAAAGAGTTCATTGTTGAAAAGGCCATGGTTTCATCAGATCAGCAGCTGTGGAAGTTTTATTAGGGCCTTTATGTATTCCAACTTTTTGTACCTCATAGCGGTCATTTGGCTTAACAGCTGTGACTTTGTAGGGTCCAAAAAATCGGGGACGGAGTTTGATTCCAGTTCCAAATTGAGTGCGTTGAAGTGCGACTTGATCACCAGCTTTGTATAACGGTGGTTTTTTGCGGCGTTTTCTATACTGATGTCTGTTTTTCCGCTTCTTTTTTCTCACCTTCTTTAGTTTCGTTTGTTCCGTCTTTGCTTTCTGTATCAGCATCTTTGTCATCAAGTTTTCTAACTGAGTTCTGCTTTTCAACCTTCTTCTTCTCATCTTCTTCGTTGGTCTCTCTAGTTTCTTCGTTTCGCACGGTTTCTTTTGACTGTCTGTTGCAAGGTATGCTACTGAAGTTTTTTTAGTGGAATTAGCACTTAATTCATCATAAACTGTGAACTGAGATTTCTTTGGGAAAATGATTCTTTTCAGAACATCCTTCTGCAGTGGCGTTTTTCCTCGATGGCTTTAAATCTACGCGTGTTGTGCTTAAGTTTCCTTTTTGCAATAATTCACTGTTGACAGCATCATTTTCATTTTCAACAGAATCTGCATCACTCAGCACGTTGTCAGAATTCACAATCAGGGAATCATTGCCACTTGCTTTAATTGTAGATGAAGTGTCCAGTTTGTTCACATTCTGTACTGTAACAGGAACTACACTAAGAAGATCAATTTCTGATTTTGGAAGTGAAAAACAAGAATTCACAACTTTTCCGGATCCGTTTTCAGTAAAACTTTGAATGCAATGAGAATTTTTATGCCCTTCAGAATCGCTTTCAGATTTTTTTGTTTTCTGTTTCTATTAGTTTAATACCATATTTTCCAATAGAAAATTCAGCTTGTTGGATACAATCATTTCCAATAATTGCGTCAACAGATAGTAAATTATGATCAATAACATGAATGTCAGTTTTAAAATTTGTATTTTGAATTTTGAAACAACCTGTGAAATATCCTTTTGGGTGTACAATGCTATCACCAAGTCCTGATAATGTTATAGAAGATTTTTGAAGTGGTGGAGAACCAATTTTTTTATGTGTTGATGTGTTAACTATGGTTGCTTGACTGTCAGTGTCAATCAATGAGGGAATAACAACCTCAGAAATATTGATGTGAATCATCATAGAATGTAGGGGATGTGACTGTACGACAACGTGATTGAGAACTGTCTCTGATTTTTGCGACGATGGAGGTGATGCACGACTTGGTTTCCGAGTACAAGTAGATGATTTATGCCCATATGAATTGCATGAAAAACATTTGGGTTGTTTATGAGAACAATTAGAACTTTTATGGCTCTTAGAACCACAATTGTAGCAAACTATAGGTTCGGTAGGCTTTTGAGAAATTTTGTTCTCTAAGTGATGAGAATTATTTTGTTTAAATTTCAGATCACTAGAAAATTTAGTATGTTTGGAAGCAGACACAAGTTTTTCATAAATTTTTAACTTATCTTTGAATTCACTTACAGTTTTACAACCATATAATAAAATTTTGTTAGGGTTTTCTGGAATACCATTAATCACATAATGAAAAATAGAAGACACATCAATTTGACCTCTAGAACCAATTTCTTTCATAGCAATAAAATAATCGAATAAGGATTCGTTTGGCTTTAGACGTCTTTTAAACATTAGTTTATGTGCAAATCTGCACTGTTAAGCTTAGAGGAAAATTCTTCTAACAAATATTCTTTTAGCGCAGTAAAAGTTTTGACATCATGTAAAGAATTTATAAAAGTTTTAGTAGAGCCTGATAAGCATTTTTTTGTAAATATAATCTTGTGAACATCATTTGTAATTCTATTCAGTTGAAATAATTCTTCTAGATCATTTAAAAAAGATTCAATTATATTATCAGAAGAACCATTAAAAGGTTTAATACAGTCATATAAATCACGGAAAGTTAAGCTGAATTGCTGTTCATTTACCATTGATGACATGCCAGGTGAATTATTTATTCGATGTTTATGTAAACAAACATCGGTGCTGGAAGTCTGCGCGTTTTGGCAAGTTGCCAAGTTCGAACAAGAAATTGACTGCGTATTTATTTGAGACTCCATTTTATTTTCGGAAATTAATTTTTGTTGTGGGTTTTCTACTTCACTGTCGGAATCAGAATCGGAAATAGTAGTTTCTAATAACAGATCGAAATTAGTTAAAGCATTCACAATTGTTGTATAACATTCATCAGCAGAAATGGCACATTCTAAATTCAGAACATTAAGAATCGAAATTAGATCTGCCAGAGTGAAAATATTTAATAAACGTTCTTTAACTTCGGCAGTGTGAAAAGAGTAATCTAGGACTGTAAATTCGCGAAGTCGTTTGCGATTTGCACGGTCACCTTCTTGACCAAACACAAATTTATGCAGTAACTTAACTGCTTTTGTAGACGCTGATTTTAAAGATTTAGCTATATGTGGTATATCATTTAGAGTTGACATTGTCACAATTTAAATATTTCAAAGAACACAACTGATGAACAAATTAATACAGTAAAATGAAAATTCAGTTTCGAATTCGAAACAAAAGTTCTGGTTTCAACACAAGAAGTTCTGGCGGCAAAAATATAGTTTTACTTCATCAAAATTTAATTCAAAAGATTCTTTACTTTCACTTCATCTAAACTGAATTCAAAAGATTCTTTAATTGATTCTTAAAGAACAGCTTACCTTCACTGAAGAACCGGTCGAGGTCCCATGTGGACTCGGCGTCTAGGGGATTTTATAGGCTGACGATACATATCTAGGTAACTAAAGTAGTTTATTTAACTATTGGTGAAGGTACATTAGCGGCTATTTACATTGGTGACTATTTACAAATGAAGAAAAGAGTGATAATCAAGGAGATTCATCTTTGTTCTCTAATCATGACGTCTTAGTCGAAACACATAACAGTTCGTCTCGTCTTCCATCATCCATCTCTCTCGCGATACCGTTAGTGGTGTTGAGTTGTTGCAGTCCTCCTGTTCCCACACACACATATATATATATATATTGCTTTATGTATAATATGTATATACATAAAGCAATATATATATACATAAAGAATTGCTTTGCTTTCTACAAAAAATATTTAATCTTTTTAATTCTTCTGTCTGAAATTAAAGTATATTTATTTAAATGAATCAGATTAGAAAGTAAGAAGAATTATAATAAGCACTGAATTTACGGCTTTTAAATAGTGTATTTTGTTAACCGAGAGGAAACAGACTAAATTGGAAAGATAAGCAACTTATATTTGGATGAATGGCAAGAGAATTGAAAGAAAAGTAAAATAACAGAAAATCATTTTGCAAACATCTTATAAGGTATTTCTTGGTGTAGTGGTCAGCACACTCGACGCGTAACCGAGAAGTCCGTGGTTCGATTCCTGGCGAAGGCGTTGCTCATTTTTCATCACTCCTGCTTCAGAAATAACCTAATGTCTCTACAGTCTAACCGGTTTGGGTTAGAAACTTAATTTGAAGCATTTCGTTCTTCTGTATATACCCTTCTTAAGAAGCTTTTGCGATGATTAGTTAAATCACTAAAAAAAGATGTGTGAAAAAGATTCATTGTTAAAACAATATCTGTATTTTATAAAAATTTTGTCAAGTTCAGGTTTGAAAAATTTGAAGAAAATCAAGTGGGTCAAAATTAGTTTCAAGATTTGACCTAAACTGACCAATCAGTTAATCAACAGAGATTAACCGAGTCAAATAAAAGCTTTTAATTACCGTAACTATGCACTTAAGTGGTTGAAACTGATGCATAAATTGATAACTAAGTAATTTTCTTTTTAATCGTATATTTTCTCACACACACACAAAAAAAAACTACTAATTTATTGTTACGAATTTTATATAATGAATGTTAACATGAGCCGCTTCTAGAAATGCAAATCTATGAAGGAAAAATAAGATTACAGAGGTAAATCTATTTAACATTAAATCCTCAATTTAGCAAGATAATCACCAAACTTGGCGATTATTTGGTGACATTTTGATTCGGTTTCCGTAATACTGTATTTGGCTTAAATGCTTATGTAACTGTAACTCTATCAGGACCTTTATAGCTGTAACCATAGCTATAAAGGTTACATTACATTACAGAGGTAAATCTATTTAACATTAAATCCTCAATTTAGCAAGATAATCACCAAACTTGGCGATTATTTGGTGACATTTTGATTCGGTTTCCGTAATACTGTATTTGGCTTAAATGCTTATGTAACTGTAACTCTATCAGGACCTTTATAGCTGTAACCATATGAATCTTCTAGTAATTTCGAAAAATGGAGCTTATTGGAGAGGAAAACTATGTAAGATCGGAGAGAGATAAGTTCTCAGTTTTCAGTTCGATTTCGTCGATTTGGATTATTCGGAGTTGATTTAGAGTCGATTTCTGGGTATTGAAATATTTCCTTGCGAGCTTTGCTCTTTAGATACGAATGTTTAAGGCGAATACACTGCGAATGTTTAACGCAATGCGAATGCAATTGCTTTGTGTTTAACGTTATTAGTACTTCGAAGCGATAATTGCTGATTGTACATAATTTTGTACTAAGAAGAGGTGTACGAGTACTTTTGTGGGAAGTTCCAGAACTGTAAAGTGTTTCGCTCGGGAAAATAAATTTTATTAAGCCAATATCGGTTATTATCGGTTCATTGCATGAGTGCATTCAATCGATTACGAGCCTGTACGCACGCAAAAATACTGTTGCTTGTGTACGGGTTCGTAATAAAGCGAATGAACAGAGGTCCGATTATAGATTAATAAAATTTACTTTTATCAAAAGAAATATTTCAGAGCTCAGGAATTTTTCACAGAAATGCTCTTACAGGTGTTCACAATATGTTCACAATACTAACAATAGCTACAATAACTAACATGCTCTCTCCCCGACCTTATATAGTTTTCACCCGCCCGCCGAGAGATTTCTTGTACTTCTCAAAATTACTGGAAGGCAATACGAGGATCGATTTACGGTTACAGCTAATATAGGGTTCAATTAAATTTATTCAATTACAATACCTATTACAGTGATACAGGGACCGGACGAAAATAACGTAAATTTTAGCGACATTTGATGATTTGTCGCCAAATGTGGCGTCAGAGTAAGTCGCCAAAACCGTTGCCAGCTTGGCGATATCTCGCAAGTTACTGAGATACCCATTTACTTAATGTTAAATGCATTATTCCCCATATTCTTATTTTTCCGGCATTGCTTGTCCCTTTTAGATATTACTTACGTCACATTACGCAGAAAAATACAACAATTTCACATATAATTGCATCAAAATCATCTATCTATGTACAACTTCGTAACAATATGTTTAAAATTTAAAACTTTTGAAGCTCATGTTCATGAGAGAAATGACAAAGGAATTCATTGCCCGTATTACTTGAAAAGAACTGTATTCTCAAAACGAAATATAGCAAAAAATATCAATACATAAAATAAATGTAAATTTAATTTCTTTTGCAGTTATTATTATACTTCTCAAAATTATTAAATCTTGTTTAAGCCTAACATAGCGCTGAAATGCAACTATGATTGAAATGGTCACCAATTTATGTAAACTAGATCGATGTCGATGTCAATTAAAGCTGATAAAGTCCAACTTCATGAATATAAATGCATTCAAACTAATTGATTTCATTAACATTTCACGAGCGCAATGAATGACTGCATTTGTTTAAGTCTTTAATTACACCAGACGACTATTAGATTTAGGATGAACCTGCACTGAATTTAGAAGTAGTAAATTTAAATTTAAAAATGTCAGAAACTGAAGTATGTTTGCGCAGTGCTTTTTAAGAAATAAACTGAATTTTGTGCATCTCAATTTTGTGTTACTCGTCTCTATAGAATTAAAGAACAGGAATTAGTGTATGCAGGAAATACAATGAGTCCTTAGCATATTCAAAGGCATAGACATATGAATAGAGAGAAGAATTTTCCTTTTGCATTTAATTTAATATTCTAAATGACTCCAGGTATACATTCAGAGCTTTGTTTAGATTTTTTCCTTCAGTGACCTCATGTGTACAGTAAAGACTGTAGAGTTGCTATGATTTTTTTTAAAGCAGGACATGTGAAAAATGAGCAGTGCCCTTGGCGAGACTCGAACCTGGACTTCTCGAATACGCCCGAACGTGCTACCGTTGCGCCACGAAGGCATACAGAAAGCCCGGATAAAATACCTTATAAGACTTTGGTTAGTGTTATTCGTTAATAATCTCAAGTATACAGTAAATACTTTAGTTAGACTTGACCTTTAATACACTAGAAGCAATACTGTAGAAACACTTAGTCTTTTACGAAGCCAAGAAAAACTGAAAAATCAACTCAGGTTTGAATCATAGATCTTTGAATTCCTAGCTGGACCTTTTAATCATTAATACCATGAAGGAATTTATGGGATTGTGAAAAGTCTTTACAATCTTCCCTATTTAAAGGTAACTGGGGAGAGATATAAAGCCCAGTTTACGAAATCCAGGTGATTATGGGATATCGTTCATCATACCTCTGCAGTTGTTGGACAGAGAAAACTAAAAAAAATAAAGCGAGCACATACTGGAATTCGTACTATGGTTATTTCAGCTGCTAAATAGGTGCTATAATGCTTATGTTGCGGCAAAGCCATCGAACTATTAAAAATAACATTACCCTTTTTGTGAATGGCATCACTTACGTCTTTGTATTCATAAATGTTCTTGCTTGTACTGTGCGTTATATTTATGTTAGGAAAATAGGCATAA
>KK114510.1:164066-176447 GCA_000611955.2 Stegodyphus mimosarum | reverse complement strand
GTAGAAAATTTTAGTATCAATTCCAAAACAGTAAATAAACGTAAGAAAATTTCGCCATTTTGTTCATTTTGTGATACTACAGGACATTGGCCTCAGTATTGTGAAACTGTTACAGACTATGATACTCGTGTTTAGAAACTTAAAATTTCAAATCGCTGCTTTCTGTGTACTAACCGTGGTCATAGAGTTTCAAACTGCCCAAGAAAAAATACTGCACGATGCACTAAATGCAAGAAAAGGCATCATGTTTCTATTTGTTCTCCTGTTGAAAACAATCAACTGCGGGTAACTAGCAGTGCTGTAAATCACATAACCTTTCCTAAAACTATTTTCACACATTTGCAAACTGCTCGTGTGTATGTTACTGGCCCCACAGGCATTACTAAATTAACACGCTGCATTTTAGATGGTGGTAGCCAAGCAAGTTTTGTTCACACAAACCTCATTGAAAAACTTAAAGTTGTCAGTTCCGCCTCACTTTTAGTTCAAGTATTTGAATCTTTTACTTCACAAGAACAACGTAGATGTGTTCAACTGTCACTTTCAAGTTTGTGGAGCAACCAAACATTTTCGATCTCCGCATTTGAAAGCTCCAATTCCTATACTACACATCCTACTGCTCCACCAGAAATAGTTCACTTTGCTCAGAAGAAAAGATTGAGAATTGCTGATCCACCGGATGACTCTTCACTGCCCATAGAAATACTTATTGGTGGTGATCATTATTGGCAAATTGTTTCCGCAGAAGCTCCAATCAAGCTTTCAGAATCTTTTGTTCTGATACCGTCAGTGTTTGGATGGGTTCTTAGTGGAACAAGAACGCATACTACAATCGCAGACAAGACTTCTGTCCATCAAGTTTGTGTGCAAGTTGAAACTGATTGTTTAAATGATCAGGTACGTCGTTTCTGGGAATTAGACACCATTGCGATACAAGATGCGCAGAAACGAAAAATGACTACTCGCGATGAAGAAATTTTATCAGAATTTCACAAAACTTACAACACTGAGGACAATCGAAGAATTGTGTCTCTACCTAAAAAGCCATTGCTCACACCTTTGCCTACAAACAAAATTATAGCGGAAAACAGATTTCATTCTCTTCAAAAAAGACTTGCATCTAGTGATGTGTTCAAGACACAATATGACAAATGCATGCTGAATTACATTGAACAAAAACATGTTGAAGTATGTTCCATAGATGAATCCAATGAGAAGTCAGTATATTACCTTCCTCATCATGCTGTAAGAAAGAAAACGCAATCTGAAACCAAGTGGAGGATTGTGTTCGACGCTTCCTCGCATGCTCCAGGAATGCCTTCACTGAACGATATCTTGGAAGCTGGCCCGAATCTTCTTCCTGAAACTATTGGTTGTCTACTAAGGTTTCGATTGCATGAATTCGCTGTTACATGTGATGGTAAGCAAGCTTTCTTACAGTTGTCACTACATAAAGACGATAGGAACATCACAAAATTTTTTTGGTACAAATTACAATCTGATTCATCTCAACCTACTACCTTTACAGATGAAATAACTGTTTATAGATTTACTCGTTTACCATTTGGTCTTACTTGCAGTCCGTTTTTACTCTGTGCTGCCACACGAGAATTGGCTGCAAGACATATCACAGAATTTCCAATTGCTGCATCAATGATAGATAAACATCTCTATATGGATGACTTTCTTGCTAGTATGGAAACTGAATCACGCATTATAATGCTATATCACGAGATCAAGAATTTAATGGCTCTAATGAAACTGCCTATGGAAAAATGGGCTACAAACTCTTTGAAACTCAAAGATGTACTACAAACACATGAAGAATCTCACAAAACGGAAACAACCGTCTTAGGTATTGGCTGGAATACAAATTCTGATACTTTGAAGAATGCATTCAAGACTTCCCTCTGTGTTTCTACCCCAGACAAACCACTTACAAAGAGATGGTTACTCCGCTGCATTGCTAGTTTTTATGATCCCTTAGGACTTTTTTCACCATTTACTATCCTTGGGAAAATCTTATTCCAAGATACATGGATTCTTGGAATCAAGTGGGATGAATTACTACCTGCTAATTTATCAACTTTATGGTATGCAGCTGTAAAAGAACTTGATGACATTTGCTCCCTTCAAATTCCTCGATGCATAGGCATTTCATCACATGTTCCCTTTGCTATTCATGTGTTTTGTGACGCATCTGAACGTGCCTATGGTTCAGTTCTCTACATTGTTACTTTTAAAGGTGACCAAACGAATGTGCATTTAGTGTGTAGTCGCAACAAACTAGCTCCTATAAAGAAAGTTACCTTACCTCGTTTGGAGCTCTTAGCGGCCCTAATGGGAGCACGTTTGTTACAATATTTCTGTGCTGAAACAAATATATGTTCGTCGAATGCAACATTATGGAGTGATTCTCAAGTTGTCTTAGGGTGGATACGCAGTGACCCCAACAAGTGGAAAACTTTTGTTAGCAACAGAGTAACAGAAATTATTTCCTATACTAATCCTTCACAGTGGAGACATTGCCCTGGCAGAGACAATCCAGCTGACAAACTTTCTCGAGGTGTTTCACCATCAACACTAAAAAACCTAAAAATTTGGTGGAACGGCCCTCCATGGTTAGTCAAATCTCCAGAATATTGGCCTCATTCTGATACTATCTCTACAGATTACAGTCATAACTTAGAAAGAAAGAAAGAAAAAGTTCAGACCCTTCACATCGTATCTACTCAACCAATCATAAATGCTACAAACTACAGTTCTTACTTTAAATTGCTACGTGTAACATCCTGGATTTTTCGCTTTATTCACAACTGTAGGAAACAAGAAAAGTTAGTGGGTGAGTTACTTGCCACAGAATTAAATCAAGCTCGTATTTATTGGATACAGACCGTTCAAAAAGAATCCTTTCCTTCAGAATATGAAGCTCTGTTGACAGGAAAATCACTCCCTAAGAAATCAAGGATAAAAAAATTTAACCCCTTTTTCAAGAACAATGTTATACTTCTTGGTGGTCGACTACAATTTTCTGATTTATCTCATGCTGAAAAACATCCCATATTATTGGAAGGTTCTCATCATTTTACAACCCTACTGATACGCCAAACACATTTACGAATGCATCATCTCGGTGTTCGGATTGTACTTTCTCAGCTTCGTTCAGAATATTGGATATTAAGAGCAAGGCACGCCATTAAAAAGGTGTTAAAGACTTGCCTTCCATGTAAAGTACTGAAACAAAAGAGAAGTGAACAGATAGAAGCTCCATTACCAGCTGAGCGAATTCAAAAGTCATCTCCTTTCGAAACTACCGGAATGGATTTTACTGGACCACTCTACGTAAAAAATAACAACTTCGTTACAAAAGCTTACATTGTCATCTTTACATGTGCTACAACCCGAGCTATCCACTTAGAATTAGTTTCCGATCTGCGTACTGACGTCTTCCTACTTGCATTACAACGTTTTGTCTCTAGACGTTCACTTCCTCATACGGTGTATACTGATAATGCCACAACTTTCTGTGCTGCGGACAAAGAGCTGAAATTATTCTGGGATACTATATCTTCTGCCAAGGTACAACAATTCTATGCCCACCACAACATCAAATGGAAATTCATCGCCCCACGAGCGGCTTGGTGGGGAGGATGGTGGGAAAGAATGATAGGCTCAATTAAGCAATGCCTTCGGAAAACATTAGGTAAGGCTCTTTTGGATGACGCTGGTTTGATCACTGTATTATGTGATATTGAAGCCGCTCTTAACAGTAGACCGATTGTCCATGAATATGGAATAAAAGATGACTCTGAGGAAGCTTTAACACCCTCGCACTTCCTCATAGGAAAGAAATTAACTACTATTCCTTCCAGCCCCACAAATCCTGAAACAAATTTAAATCGTATGTGGAAGAATCGTCAACATTTGATGGACTCCTTTTGGAAAAGATGGCAAAAGGAATATCTGATGGACTTGCGTACATTTCATCAAGTGCGGAGTCCCTATGAAACAAATAAAATCCGTAAAGGGGACATTGTCCTACTACAAGAAGATGTTAGACCTCGCCACACTTGGAAAAAGGCACGTGTCGAGGAGCTAATCCTTGGCCGCGACAAGAAAGTCCGTACTTGTGTTCTACGCATCAATGGACATACCATTACCCGACCGGTGCAGCTGGTCATCCCCCTGGAAGTTGACCAGGGTGGGGAGGATGTTGCGGCAAAGCCATCGAACTATTAAAAATAACATTACCCTTTTTGTGAATGGCATCACTTACGTCTTTGTATTCATAAATGTTCTTGCTTGTACTGTGCGTTATATTTATGTTAGGAAATAAATAGGCTTAAAAATACTATCTCCTAATAGCTTATAATATGATAACGCAACAAGGCAGTAATATAATTTGATAACGATGTAATTTGTTACATTCCCTTCTTTAAAGAATTACAGAATTAAGATACAAGACTAACTCGATCAAATCTTAGTGGTGGGCTTTATTTTCTTCCATATTTTTATTTCTGTAACAAGTGTAAAGACTATTAAATTTCTTTCGAAGTCGAAAAATGTGAAGAAATTAATTTGAATTCCTTATTTGAACCATGGATTCTCCAGTTGTTAGCTGACTTTGTTAACCTCTTCACACTACTTCATACTGCGCTTACACTACGCTAGGAATCCTCTACTATCCGTACAATATACTGTTGAATTCTCCCATTGTATTCAAATTATTGTATTATCACAGACGCAGTGATCTTCCGGGGGTGGGAGGAATTCAATTGAATCTGATCTATTTAATCTTGATAACGTTGAATCAGATTTTGATTGCATCCATATGCCTATATATTGTTACAAATTTCTTATTTATTTAGATATTTTTAAGAGAATTATAATTAAAATTGTTTTATTTCCCTCTGCAATGCAGTGCGTGAAAAATGTTTTAAGAGAGAGCTACGCCGGAAAAGTAAAAATACAAGAAGCACGTGCATTTAACATTGAAAATAAAAGTTTATGTCGGTAGTTTATATTTAATTTGTATAAATTAATGGACTACTATGTTAACTGTAACCGTAATTCTACACTTTTTGCTTTTCAGAAATTGCTAGAACTGTCTTGTGAGGCCTGTTTAGAAAGCTATAAAAGCGGGAGAGGAACATTTCATCTCAGTTGCTGTTTTAGTGAGTTATTATTGTTGATTATAGCAAATTTGCGGTGAGATCGGTTTAGCTTTCTCTGCGCTTTGGATTGCATTCTAGTTAACGTTTTAATATTACCGTTTATATTGCGTCATATTGTGATACTGTACGAATATGTTTGAGGAAAAGTCCAGCGTTTTGTTACATTTCTTGTGATTAGAATAAATTTTATTAACTTTTCATCGGACGTGCATTCAGTCTACTACGAACCCGTACGCAGGTAACAATATTTTGTATTTTTTGTATTTCACATATCTGTAGTTTTCGGAAATTTTTCTGGTTTAGTGATAATTGGTTGATATTTTTACACATTTGCGGGGAATTTTGGACTTTATTGGTTTTGAATCTCATTTCTTTCGTGTCTTTGTAAATTTGGTTCTAAATTTCCCACTTCTTGTCTATTTAATTGATTATATATATGTATATGTGTTTGTGTGCGTGTTTCTTCCCGTTTGGTGGCGATTGGTTGATATGTTTTACATATTTATAGGAAATGCAGAACTTTGAATTTTACTGGTTTTGAATTTCGTTTTTTTCGTGCTTTTGTGAATATATATATATATATATAATTTTGATGCGCTTTTTGATGCTCTGTTCGTAAATTTTCTGTGAGCAGATATCTTCAGAAATTATTCGTTCTAATAAGCGAACGAAGACATTACAATGTCTAGCTGTGTGCATTAACCAATACCTAAAATGTATGGGAGAAATATCTTTAATTGTTTATATGATAATAATAAACTTGAAATATGCTTAGAAGTTTTATAATATGACAGAAAGTCCCTAAATAAGCAAACTCAGATTATCAAATTTGCTTATCCAGTGGCCTGATGCATAATTATCACAAATTTTCAGTTTGCAGAAAAGTACAGTAAAATATAATAAAATGCTGAGCAGTAAAATAAAATGTACCTGTACTACATTGCTGTTTTCATCAAATTATTAGCATAGGAATTATTAACAATTATCCGTTATTCCATTATTGCTGCTTAGTAAGTTTGACCAGTTTTAAATTTTGGGGAGTCAAAAAGAAAATGCAGTTAAATATCTTTGTATAACTTTATAAAGTCCTTTCCTATGCTAGAAATATTTCTAAAATAAAATGAATTTTTAGTTTCCTTTTAAAATTCGCTTCGTTGTAACCCAATACTATCAGGACTTCATGACTGATGGATAACATCATACTGTATAAATGCAGATATACAAGAAATTTTGCATGAAGTCATAGTATTTTGAAGTCTACGATTGCGAAAGAGGGTAACTACAGGAACTGTCAAGCACACCTAGTTTTCGAAAGTAACTTAGATTCTTGGTTTGAAAAAGAAACTCTTTCCGTTAAGTGCGCGCTCCCGATGCGCTACAGTGCTCCCTCTAACAAGCGGAAATAGCGAACTTTCTAAGGTAACAGCCGAAGTTAGGAGAAATAAATCATAGAATTCAAGTTCTATTTTCTTGGTCAAGATTACAGCAACCAAGGAAGCGAGTGATGCTATTTTCAGTTTCGTTCTTACTTGCCTCCAACTAAATTTTAAACATAGTATTTATGTTACTGTAAGAGAATATCACCAAAGGAGATGATCAAAGTGCTTTTTTGTCTTGGAAAATAAATAAATAAACAAAAATATATTAATAAATAAAATAATAGGGAAGGATGGAAATTGTTGTTCCAGTTTCGAAATTTTTATTCTTTTCTTTGCTGCAAATTAGTATTTGGAAGAGATTTTTAGCCAAAACACCTGTTGGTCTATTCCTAAGAAAATGACATTTTCTAATTAGAAATGAATAAATATATTTCAATAAAATGAGATTTCATGCTTGTGAAAAGCGATCATATGTTCTTACATGTAGGAGTAATCGATCAGTTGGTAGGGTATACATCTTCTTGGAAAAAATGTGTAAGGTATTTTCTCCCTCCTTCCTGCATGTCTTCGTGGTGTAAGGGTAGCACAATCGGGCGTTGTCTTCTGCTTCAAAATAACCTAATGACTCTACAATGGCGCCCGAACAGAAAAAGAGGTGGATGATAGTTCTTCACCTCTAGAATTTGGAGATTGGGTGTCCTAATCCCCAGCTGCCCTTTAAAAGGGGGCATATAAGGTATTTTCTATCTCCTGCCAGCATGTCTCTGTCGTGTAACGGTTAGCACACTCGGCGCGTATTCGGGAGGGTAAGGGTTCGAGTCCCGGAGAGGGTATTGAGGATTTCTTTAGGTTCTGACATCGAAAAATTATAATGACTCTACATTGGCGCTCGAACTAAAAAGATTCTTCACCATCAAGATTTGGCGACTGGGTTCCATAATCACCAGCCGTACTCTAAAAGGAGGAGTATATAAGGTATAGTCTCCCTCCTTTCTGCATGCCTTCTTGGTGTAACGATAGCACACTCGGTGCCTATTCCAGAGGTCAAGGTTCGAGTTCCTGCGAATGCACTGCTCATTTTTCATTTCTTCTGCTTCAAAATGATCTAATGACTCTAGAATTGTTGCAATTTATACTTATGTGTTTCATTACATATAATGTTAAGCAAATAACATTTGAAATTAATAATGACTTTTATAGTTTTGTCCTTATTTATGGGTAGAATACGGTTCTGTATACATTTATCTTGCTTTTGGGTGAGAACACCAGTTTGGAATTTCATTACAATTTCATTCATAATATTTATGACATAATTTTACTGACGTTGTAGAGTCATTAAGTTAGATAATCTAACATTGCCTTTTCTATGACACGCATAATTTATATCTTTTCTTTTTTATTGAAATTTGACAGAAAAAATATTCACACTGAAATATTCCACTGAAATTCCATTAGTTTTTCTTTACAATCATTATATGGGAATAAATCTACGTCGCATTATGTTAAATTCATTTCATGAAAAATTTTATTTCATTATATTACGAAACTAAAATAATTATGTCTTTATGCCAGAATGAGATACCTGATCCTAGGATCATATATCTCTAGGAGAGTGGCATCAGATATCCCCTCTGTGATGTTAAACATAAATCCATTTCAGACAATAAATAGCCCACCTGCCATTGGTTCGCTGATCCGGGCGAGAGGGCTGGCTGCATGGGTAGCTTCGTGATATTTTTCCATGTATAATACACTGGTGGGCAATTGCTAATGACGGATCACAAACGGCTATGTAGCGCGTTGAAAGTATGCGTGTTTGGATGCCAAGTGCAACAAAATAATGCCAGAATACTAGGACATATCAATAAAGATAATTTATTGTGCTCTAAGTGTAAAGCGCTTTGAATGGTCACATTGCGTTGATTACGCAAAAGTGAAAAAAAGTGCAATTACCATATGTAGGCATTCTAGCGTAAGATGTTAATTTGGAACATGGCCACCATGGAAAGTCATGTAAGATTCCCCACACCATGCCATACTTTGCACAAGATTGTCTAAAAGCTATTCGGGTAATTTATCCCATTCCTTTGCCAGTGTATGGATGAGGGTGCCCCTGTTTATTGGAGGGCATTGTCGACCCAGGAAGACTCCCTAAACGATCTCAGACATTTCCAATGGGATTCAAATCTGGGTCATATGATTATCCTCGGCGAATCAAATCCATATGATTATCTTTGATTATCTTCTCTCTCTCTAGACACTCCTGGGCAGCAACTGTTCGATGACGTGTTGCGCTGTCTTCCATAAAAACAAATTTATCATCGACAGTACCACGGAACAAGCGAACATGAGATATCAGAACATCATTAATGTTTCTTTGGCCAGTAATAATCCTTGTTGCAAGTACATGTGGGTGTCATGCAGCCATTAATCATACTGCCGGCCCATACCATGATTTTGCATCTCGGATCCCGATCCTTTCCGGGATATTTTCTGAGCGATAAGCGGTATCACTCTCACGCCACATCAGTTGACGTCTATAATCCGGTAACAGATTGAACTAACTCTCATAGTACACAAGCTCAGTTCTGTTGAATCCAATTATGATGCTCGCCATTGCAAACGGACGGTACGTTGCTGTTTGGACAATGAAATGCACGCAACAGGACGGCGGGCATATAGTCCTCCTTGATGCATAGGTCTGGCTACAGTTTTTCAGGAGATTCGCTTACCAGTAGCAGCAAATAACTGACCTGCTACATTAATAGCTGTGCTACTCCGGTTCTTTTCGCCGATAGCACTAGTTATCTATTTTCTGCAGGCATCGTACTACGAACACGACGTTTCGCCGTGACATTTGCTGCACATTCGATTTGTTTGAAATGATTTCGAAAGCCTTGAAACAACACTGTGTCTAACGGCGAGCTCCATAGCAGCATCTGTTATTTTTCGCCCTTCTTCAGTCTTGCCATTAATGCGGTTGTGCATAAAATCATCAACGTGATATCGGGGAGACGTACCGAAAATTTTAAAGTCGTCAAACGGTTCTTTCCAAATTAAATTTTGCTTTTGAAAACACAGTTCAGTACTCGCCAATTCCTTCAACTCTTTCATCAGCGCATTACGAGACGAACAATTTCGGCAGTCCAAAATTTTCATACTCACAACACGTCTTACTCTGTTCCGCGCTTATGACAATTTCCACATTTTCCTTCTTTCTGTTTTGTGATTGCTATTCTTTGTTACTGTCATCCGTCCTTAGCAATTGTTCACCAGTGTAGAGACAGTCATTGCACAAAGACCAGTTTGCGATATAGTTTGCCTTAAGACCCCTACTAAAGCATTGCCCCTCAAATCAGACAAATCTCACGTATTTTTTACTAACGTAAATAATTTAACTCTAACAATCAATCCAACAGATAGCAAATAAAAAAGCTAATTTCCTCTAAAATTATATTATTAAAAAATCTGTACCTAAAAATAATACATACTTAAAATTCTTAAGATACAAATATTAAAAAAATTGCAATTAATATACTTACTTTTAAGAAAGTTCCATTTGTGCATTAACAGAAAATAATTATGATTCCTCACTTTTTTCGAAAAAATAGGGTATTAAACGTTTTATCAGTTTTAAGAACCTATTGATTCCCTGTGTGATTTGTTAAAGAATCAAGTAACACCCGTCTCATTACTGTTCTAAAAGTTAATTTTGGGAAATTAAATTGCCCTCTAACTTGGCGTTATCTTAGTTATTTTTCTTGTTTGAAAATTTATTTTTAAAAAATTTATTTTTAAATTTACTAATATTTCTAAGTCTTAGGATGGGCTATGAAAAACATCAGCTATCTTAGAAATTTTAATAAATAAAAGATTTCACTTATTGGCCTCTTGAGTGCTTTTTCTTCCTATTTGAAACACCTGAATTTATAAATCAGTTGCTTTAGTTATGCTAGCAGTTTTTCACTGCGGAATTTGACAAATGAGCTTTTTATTTCATTGGAGCTTTGCTAGGCCGTAATTCCTGTGGAAATTATCTAAGCTAGTTACATTATATTCACACAAAAACATTATTTATTACCAGTATGACTAGTACGTATTACTTTGTTAAGATAAAGTCTTAGTTTTTAGGTTGCATTCGTTATTTATACGCCAAACATCGGATGTGAAGCAGATGGTAAGTTATCGTACAATCAGATGATATTTAATCAGCTAGTCATCTTCGTCAAATTATCATACCAGAGTTGATGAAGCAAATTTTAGCATTCTGATAAATCCATCAGAATAATTTTTAAACGCTGCACCGCAAGAAAACCTTGAAAGAATCGAATCATCAATTAGAGAAAGAAAAACACAAATTAGTTTCAGGTTTTAGAAGTTACATTTGTTATAAGATGATTGAATATTATGATTGATTTATTATGATTGAATATTATGATTGCTTTATTATGATTGAATATTATGATTGCTTTATTATGATTGAATATTATGATTGATGATTGATTATTGAATAAAACTATCACATCAAAATTATATGCACATATGATACCTATTATAATGCTATCTCTTTCAAATAAATAAAAATATAAGAGGAGGATATTGAAATAAGTAATATTTGTAACCATAATTATAATACAATTTAGTTTAAGGTTTTCAATTCAATCTTAATTACTAGTTTGTTGATTAAAATTTGCTAATAGATTTTGGGAGTTTTAACAATCAGTTTCAGAAATATATGAAATAAGAATGATTGAAAACATCAAAAAATAACAATATGCTATTTGTGAGAATAACTGGGAACTTTGAATTTATAAAGTATCTGACCCAATAATTACGCATATAATTACGTTGCGAAAAGAGAGATAACTTTGATGCCAACGAATTCTGTACTTTTTCATTTCGGGGATAAAACCCGCGTGCTTGTTTTACTTAGATATTAATCTAAGTAGCGCTTATCTATTTACAGCCAGCTGCCTAGGAGCACTTTGCCAAGTAGAAGTCAAAACTCAAGAAGTTGATGCCTCGGAACCACCCAAAGAATTTCCGATTCCCGAGAAAACTTCGAATCTTGAATCTTAAATTTAGCTCAAATCAACTTAATTATTTAATGATGGCTACTGTATACTAACGAGGATCTCTAAAACAAGGCCTATATACAGGGTGGGGCAGAGCAGTTTGCTTATTTTGAAATTCAATAAAAGAAAAAGTAATGCATATATATATGCATATATGTTTTTTCCAATGGTGGCCCTCAGCCGACTTCGGCTTGGCCACAAGTGGTGGTCACTTTATTATGGAGGCACCTAATAGGTGGGCCAGCTTTGCCTCCTATAAAAGTACGGACAGTTACAGCCATGCCTTCTCCGGGATTCGAACCCAGGCCCTTTGGTATCGTAGCCGGCTCCTCAATCACTCTACCTTCTGTATATATATATAAAATTCATCAAGTACAACATCTAAAGTTTATGTTCCTACTGGAACCATACATCTCCCACATTCATCTCGCTGAGTTTTGATAGAAAGAACTCCTTAATCATGCGTACATAATGATCAGAAGTCACCGAAACGGCTCGTTCGTTTTCTTCAAGAAACCTTGTTCCAATTATTCCATCCCGGGATATTGCACACCAAACAGTTACACATTCTGAATGTAGGGGGCGCTGATAACGTTATCTTGGGTTATGAGGACTCCAATAGCGCATGTTCTGCTTATCTACCGATTCTGAAAGATGGAATTGTGCCTCATCACTGAAACAAAACAAGCGCGTCGTCAAGCATTGCAAGAAGCACTTCACATGAATTTTTTATAGCAATAAAACGTGGATTAA
>KK114510.1:139398-155298 GCA_000611955.2 Stegodyphus mimosarum | reverse complement strand
GTTAAATCTCGTAGTGCAAGAGTATCTCGGTAAACAACGAAGAATTCTCCGTATAAGATGCCATTTCTTATCCAATTTTAGCTATTTAAGGCCGTGCATCATTTTCTCTCAACCAAATCTTCCAAAGTAAGCATGAAGTCGAAAACGTAAAAATGGACATTTAACTTTAAATCAAAAGAAATTTTTAAAAAATATTGGAAAGTTGCTAAAACATGGGAACATGATGAATATTATATTAATGCATAAATTTATGCATCAACACTAAGACCAAATCTGAAGTTTGCTCTCTCAAACCTGTGTTCGTTCTCCGTGATTCGAACTAGTGTACGTTTACCATTGTTACATTTCGATCAATATGATAATTACCAAATAATAATAAGTATGTTTTATAATAATGAGAATGAAGAAACCAGTTTCATGTGTAACGAGAAATCCATCAATTAATGCATTTGGCAAAAATTTCATTTAAACTTTTTTGTTAGTATGTGGAGTCTAAAATTAGAGTTACACAATTTGAACCAAAGTAGGGATGCTTCATACTAAGGCAAATCTATCTTCTGAAATAATCGAGGGAAATTTGCGTAACGAAAACCTTCCAGTTATAAATCTGACACTATAGAATACGCTATAGACACGCTATAGAATGAATATACAGTCTGCAGAAGTATAGTGTACACTCTATGGAAGAGAAGTGTGATCAGACAACCTACTGCAGGCTTGTAGAATTCAATATCTCAAGTGCGACGCCCAGACGTCATACTGGTTTGGAGTGCCTACTTCAGTTCCCAAGAGGCTGAGTTCGAATCACGGAGAAGACATGGTTATAACCAAAGAATATGAGTGTTTTTAACTGTCCGCCCTTCGTAGGAGGCAACTCCGCCGCCTATTAAGTGCCTCCAGAATAAAATAGCCACAAATCCGGCCTTAGGAGGGGACAAAGCCTAAAACGGCTAGTGCCCGCCGTTGAAAATAAATAAGTATATAATATATATAGTCTTGTGTGATTATAGAAATACAAAATATGAGCTTATCATTCAGTTATTTCAAAATAAAATTAGACATAAGTAAAATAACTAGCCAAGTCGGTCAAACTGTGCAATAGGTTAATAATTTTATACAATGCCTAGTTATTCTATGATATAACTAGCTATTGTATGAAATAGCTAGTTATTCTATAAATTAGGTTAGGGTTTCCCTCAGTTATTTCACCTATTATTCAATTTTGTTTTTTACTTTTTCTGAACTCCTCAATTTCCCCTCGCATTTCCTTGCCAGGATGCAAATTTTAAGTTAAGTGAAGTAAGTATTTAAACGGGTGGATCTCGGAGATTACTCAGAGCATATTTTCGCTAGCCAGCGCACTTTTCGTGATTTTGCTGTTACGCTAATATGTCCCTTGGCCATTTCGAATAATTGTCACGCCTGTTACGTTTGTTGAGTCATCCTAATTTAACGTGCCGTAATTTGACATGCTAGTACAGCTCTATTCCTTTTAGATTTGAATTGATTTGTATAATAACGTTTATGTTCCACCGCAAGTTGTCGGTATTACTGTAAAGCACAAAATACGTGCCTTTTTGTTCATAGTTGGAAATAATAAAGAGTTATTTTCCACCTTCTTCTGTGCTGGTATTACTTCACGCCTGTGCGAGAATTCGTCAGGTTCATTTGTAGGATCTAGATTAGTTTGTTGGGGACAAGGAGACATAGATCTTATAAGTTAATGGTAGAAAAATAAAAATAGGGAAACGTTTAAGGAGAAAATAAACAGTGTGCTAATATATGTACATGTGTGTGTGTGTGTGAATCTTTCCTATGTATTAAAATGCTTTTTTTCATTTGCATTTAATTAAAATATAGCATTCATATTGAACAACAATTATAGCAAAGTACCGTATATGCATGCACTTTGCTTTGAAAGATTATCTTAGCTTTTATTTAAAAATTGCTGAAAGCTAACATTTTGAATCTTTAACATTCCTGTGCAATAGATTTCGTATATATTTAAATATATAGTAAATAATTTAAATAAAACTAAATATCGATTCTTGGTGAAAAATGTCTGCTGTATACACTTCCTACAGAGTTACTATAATATCATACCACTGCATGTCAGAGAATCGTTATTTTATGAAATCGCTATTTATCATTATTTTTAATTAATCATTATTTACCTCAAATTGTTATTTAATTTGGATTTTTATGTTTATCATAGAAAATTACATCATTCTAAATTTTGAAATTTTTATGAATCATGATTCTGTTGCTAAGATACGGGTGTAATTTGGTTTGCACATTATTTTCTCCAATATATTGCTTAAGATTGTAACTTGTTTCAGTCATAACTATTTTGATATTTTGATATGAAGCCCTGATTATATTTAAGAAAACAACTTCTTTAAAATAAAATTTATTGAATTACAG
Organism: Stegodyphus mimosarum; assembly: GCA_000611955.2. Classification (NCBI taxonomy): domain Eukaryota; kingdom Metazoa; phylum Arthropoda; class Arachnida; order Araneae; family Eresidae; genus Stegodyphus; species Stegodyphus mimosarum. The sequence continues at coordinate 152,874 of KK114510.1, read as the reverse complement.
TAGATTATTGACTGGCATCATCAAAAAATATTTAAAATATAGAAATCCGAAGTAACTTTAAAACTACGCAATTTTAATGCTTAAAAATGTAAATCGTTTATTCAGTTATTCCTATGCATGTAACAGCATGTGTAAGTTCTAAAGAAACTTGCTCAATTTCCGGTTGTAATTATTTACTAATTTAAAAAGAATTAGCAATGCAGTCACAAATATACTTTTCTAAGCTAGTGACAGAACTATTATTACTGGACAATTAAATTTTAATAATAAATTTGTGTTCATGCATAACTTAAGCAAATTGTATTTTAATGTTACAAAAATGTTTCGAAAAGAATAATAAAATAAAGAAAATATTAGTATACATGTAGTGTAAATATAAAGAAATAAAAGTAAAAATTAGAAATATTTTGTAGTGCTTAAACATGCATAACTTTAAACACAATTTATACAATATAATCACTTTTCATTATCACTATATAAATTATAATCAAAAAATTCATAAAAGAAAAAAAAAAGCTTATTTCCAGCTTTTCAAAATGTGAAAGTTGCAAAATAAATTTACAAAAAATGCAAAATTTAAGCATAAAAAATATGATATGGGAACCACATGATCTCCTTCTATAGCCTACAAAATTATATACAGTTTCTGCAGCATTTTATTTAAACTCACTTCTTCGAATTTCCTTAGGGATATATTTCTCATTCGACTAATTCAGTTCTCACTTCGCGACAAAGCAAAAATACATAAAAACTCAAAACATCTTCATTAAGAATTGTAAAATATAGAAAAACTTAAAATACTAATTAAAGTTAAAACAGTTAAAAAAATTACAATTAGAGTTTCTACACAAAACAAGCAATTCAGCCAGCGGGCAAGAAGGCAGATTTTTTGGTGCACAAAACTGAACGTTTACGTTTGGTCCTACTCGGCAAAAACACATTGAAGGAGCAGAAACTGATTAATTCACTATTCTACTGAGTTTCAAATCTAAACAAATAGCGGTTCCTTAGGCTTAACTCAACAAGTAAACTTTTAAGTCGTTGATAATTCTACAACTATTGCATGTATAATAACTAAAGGCACAAAATTCTTAATCGAAACATATAAACCACATATTTCAATCACTTTCAAAGCACAAAATGAACAGTTTACCAACATATAAGAATAGAAAAACTAAACTCATTGAACCAGGTAACAGAGTGGGTCCGAAATTCACTCCCACACACCACACACGCATATATATATATATATATATAATAATGAAAGTAATTAAAAGTAAATTAAGCAGCCCAATACTTGCGCTAAAGCTGCAAAATAATAAAGAAATAATTCAACATAAATTATAAAAACAAAACTCTCCATATTACATCTCCAAGCAACGGAAATTCAATTAAAAAAATCTTTGAACAGGTATTTTTCAGAATTTAAACACAGTCAAGGAAAAACTAAATCACAAAAATGCCAAAATCAAAAGTAAACTTTTAAGTATTGAAAAACCAGTTATTGTTATTGATAGCAGATTAATCGACTTATCAAGGGGATAAAGCAATCTACCATCAATTAACAGTAACTAAAATAAGAGAGAGTGTTTTATCTTACTTCCAAGTAAGCATCAAATTATTTGCTAGATTCAAATCACTAATTGATACTCAATCAAAATATTTTTATTTTTTACTACAGTTTTTAACTTTAATTTTGTGGATTATATTTTTGTATCTTCATATGACTTTTTAAAATTTGTTCTTGAATCTACTTTTGTTTTTACATTTGTATTTGAAATGAAAAAAGTGTGTAGGGGATATGTCTTCTAAAGTAAGCATCTCGTTCAGATTAATTGTGTTCTTAGTGAGAAATTTTAATCTTAAAGATTATTTGCTTTTTAACAGGATTCTTTTGGTTTAGTGACTAATATCTTTATTTTGATTGAGTATCAATTAGTGATTTGAATCTAGCAAATAATTTGATGCTTACTTGGAAGTCACTCTCTCTTATTTTAGTTATTGTTAATTGATAGTAGATTGGTTTATCCTCTTGATAAGTCGATTAATCCGCTATCAATAACAATAACTGGTTTTTCAATACTTAAAAAGTTTACTTTTGATTTTGGCATTTTTACGATTTAGTTTTTCCTTAACTGTTTTTAAATTCTGAAAAATATCTTTTCAAAGATTTTTTTTAAATTGAATTTTCGTTGCTTGGTGATGTAATATGGAGAGTTTTCTTTTTATAATTTATGGTGAATTATATATATATATATATATGGCTGGCTCAGCCAATGGCGACCAAAGGTTGAGATGGGAAACTACACATGCTATAGCAGTCCCATCTACAAAATTTTATGTTGTATGGCTACTCATTTTTGAGTTATGCGAGGTACATACATACTTGCGTACGTACGTATGGCCGTCAAGAAAAAAATCTCTTCTGAATCCATTTTAAGTCCATTTTACTATTATTTTTTTCAAAATAGTTTCTTATTTTGACAGTACGTACTGATGTCACTCAAAACTGTTGTTCAAATTCTTTCGAGAGCGGTTGAAATGGATATTTTCGTTGAAATATGATGCCCGAAATTTTTCGCGATTACAATATTTCCTTTACTTGGTACAAGGAAATAAAAATAACTTTTATTAGAAAAGTTTCTCCCTGGTAAGAATCATCTGAAAGTGTTTTTGGTGTTCAGACTAGCAATTCCCCTTTTCTAGTTTTATATCCTTTACTTCAGTTCTTTCAAATAACATTCGCATGTAACGAGAAAATATTATAATTATTTAGAATTAAATCTGATTGAGAATGTATATAAACAGACACGTTTTAAATCACATAATTAGGGCCAGAGCATCAGGCTTGAATTGAAACTCTAGAGGAATTCTAGATTACCTCTAATTGCAATAGTATGGTTGAAACGGTTTATACTTTTGCCTTTCATCCGCATTGTTAAATTTAAAGGTGTACCTCCAGAAACTCCACGCAGAAAGTGAATGAAATTAACATAATTAAATATTTAATTAAAGCTAAGTATTAAATATGAATAAAGATAAGGTCACTTCTGCATGTTGTGCTTATCTGTGGTCGAATGGTTTAATCCACTGAAATAGCTTTTGATATTTCACGTAGTGTAGATTTCTCTTTACGCTGGCAGAATGCTGCATTAAGGATTCATAATTTAATGCTCTGAAAAATAATCATCATTTATTCCTTAATAATTTCTTCACAAAAGTTTCGTCTAGAGATCATGTTTTCCGTCATCTACTGCAAATAACATCCGACATCCGACAAGTCAAAAAAGGCAAAATATGTCGCATTCTACTTGTGAGAAAAGAAACATACCAAATATGTAAGAAAAATTCCAAATTGATTTCACGGAAGCAGAAGGCATTTAAATAGTAAATAGTGACTCTGATTACCAGGACAAAGAGCTGGGGTTCAAATCCCGGAGAAGGCATAGATGTTTGTAAATGTATAACGTCTTTGTAGTATGGGGTCACTTTAAATATATGGCCAGCCGAAAGTCCTTTCGTGTGATTTGCGGGTTTGGGAAGAGGGGTGGGAGACCCTCGGACCAGCCCATGAGGGTTTCTCCCTCAAAAGTGGTGTGAAGCTCGAGCAAAATCGTTCTGTCACATGTGGCCAAGGCTCTTGCCAATAACAGACTTAATCTTGTACTCTTTGCCACGATAAATTTCGTGGGCTTGTTCTGATGATGAGGTCAAGCAAGAGAGATCAGTAACAACTTAGATCTAATCTTAAATTGAGAGATTCTCCAAATTGGATCTCGAGTGAAATTTCTCTAACTAACATTACGGTGCGTGGTTGTGGTACGCGGTATGTGTTTTTTTTTTCCAAATCCTGGAAACTTTAGAGATGCATACTAAATATTTAAACTCAATCAAATGTGATGGTATCCTTTCAAGATCAAAGACCTGTATCAGATTTGTTTTTTCGTATTATCTCAGAACTTCAGAATTCGTCTTTGTCAGGGTAGCATTTCATAAGTTTATCTCCGGTTGCCAAATTCTTGAACACCTGAAGATTTATGAGACGAAAAGTCCAGGTATCTGTTAATATACTTAGGTAACTCTATGTAGATTTCGAATTTTCCATCTTCTTCCTGTTTAATGAAATTTTTCTAGTAGAATGTTCTAAAATTTCTCCCTTGTTTCGTATTATATAAATTATTGCCTTTCTTTGCTCTTTTCATTCAAGGTGAAAGATAGGTTGAACTATTTCCAAATTCTTTCCGCCAATGCATTTTTATAGCATTAGGATGGCTATACTTACTTCATGTCTCTTTGTATTCCAATACCATACACAAGAGCATAATATTATTTCCTTGTACGAAGTAAAGGAAGTATTATAATCGCAAAAAATTTCGGGTATCATATTTCAAAGAAAATATCCATTTTGACTGCAATCGAATCCGTTGATATATTTTTGAGTGACATCTGAACATACAGAAAGAATGGAGGAGATTTTCACCCAAAACGGATTGAAAAATGGATTTAAAATGGATTCAGAAGGGATTTTTTCGTGATGTCTGTACGTAGGTATTACTCGTCTCGGTGATCTTATATATATTAGTAAATTGGTAATTTTTTGCCTTAAAATGATTGAATTATTTTGTTCTTGCTTCCAATTAAGGTTTTTATGCCTTTAATTAATCTGCATGCAGTAGTTGTAGAATTATCAAACATTTAAAAGTTGTTTAAGTGCCGCTAAGCCTAACGAAACCGCTATTTGTTTACATTTGAAAACTCTTAGTAGAACAGTGAATTAAATCAGTTTCTGCACCTTCAATGTATTTTTACCGAGTGAGAGCAAAATTAAACTTTCAGTTTTGAGCGCCGAAAAATCAGTCTTCTTATCCGGTGGCCGAATTACTTAGAAACTCTAATTTTAATTGTAAAAATTGTTTTAACTCTTTTAAGTGTATTTATTGTTTTCCGCTTTTGTGTATTCTACAATTTTGAATGAAGATGTATTGAGTATTATGTAGTTTTGCCTTGCTTCGAAGTGAGATCTGAATTAATTGAATGAGAAGTATACTTGTAATGAAGTTCGAGGAAATAAGTTTAAATGAAATGCGCCAAAAATATGTATAATTTAATAGGTATAAGGAAGTTATGTGGTGCCTATGTCAGATTTTTTTTAGATAGTAGTTATCTCATTAACTTTGGTAAAGTTATCCATAGTTATCACATTGCAATTTCAAGAGTCAGAAAGCCACTGATATACTAATGTCTCAAATAACTGTTTGTGAAACGGAAATTATTTTCCCAAGTATAGTATTTAAACTATGTTAGAGTACTTTTAAAATTTCTATACCAACATTTCTGTTGATTATTCACATTTGCTTCTTTCTGTGTGAAATTATATTCCAAAAGCATATATTTGACATGATAAAAACTTTAAAAAAGCTGTTTAAATACTATATATTATACATTTATTTCGTTTGGAATATTTGCAATTAGTTCCCAAGTAATATTAAATTTGAATGCTTATTAAAATGAAAATTTATTATTTCAAAGAATTTATAATTTAAACAATAGAATAGCTCTGTATCTTGGCAGAATTTTCAAGTTTTTGTACTTAAGATGTAAAGAATTGTTCTCCCAAAGTGGTGTTCCTAGTTTTCCGAGAAAGAAAAAGTTTTGCAAACTAAGATATTGAAATATTTTCTTTTGTTGCAGAGGGAATTCTCGCAATTCTTCCACTTCTGCTTTGCTTTTATCTTTTTGTTATAGGTACGCTTTGTCTGTTTGTCTGCAAGAACTGAATCCCTGTATTTTTTTTTATTTTTTTTTCCTTGTGATTTGAAAAAAAAATGTTTCGTTTATCTTGTTGATTTATTTTCTCCCTGGATACTACGTTTTCCAAGAGGATTTGAGAAGTAAGAATGATGATTTGAAATACTACAGATATTTTCAATCTATATTTTAACTAAAATATAAGACTGAATGGAGTTGTTACTGAAACAAGATTTGAAAAAGTAATTGATAAAACAGCCTCAGAATTCGAAATAATCACATCTTTCCTAAGCATGTGCAACAGATAATAAGCACATCCCTTGCATTTTAAAATCCGTGAGAATATTTTGTTTTTATTTGTGCCAAGAAATTAAAAATTTATGCCTAAAAATTAAAAAAAATAAGCACTTTAGATATTTAATATTGTACTATTATCATAATTAAATGAAGGAAATCTGTCATACTTAGTCATCATCAAGAAATTTGCTATTACTGGACGAGGTACCTCAAACTTAAATTACACTAGTGAGTGATATTAAGATAAATCATAACTTTATTGCTTTTGTTATGCAATGAGCTCGTAAGAGTTCAGTTAACATGCAACTGCATGAAACTAAATTAAAGTATTTTATTCTTTTTATAATAATAATATTTTCATAGTAATAGAGAAAGTCGGTTATAATAATTACTTTTCAGTATTTTTGTCTTAAAGGAGAAGTGCTTACAAAAATATAAACTTTTCTATTTTATGAACTAAGTTAAACTTGAACGTGATTTTAACAGTCTGACTAAAATATGAATTTTATCTTTTGAAGATAAAAACACACTGCATTTGCAAAATGTAGAATGATCTGATTCATTTATGCAGTTTTCTAGTCTACGTAGCTTACGACAGGAATATAATCTCGGATACTTAACTTGCTATACAAGTTGCTTGAAAAGTATCGAATATTTCATTGAACAAAGCATTTACTATTGAAAATAACATTTCAGAAGAATAAAATACATAAATATTGAATAATTTTGATACATTACAATTTCTTTTAACTCATTGCAAATTTCATATCTTTCTCTGAAACCTTTAACCTTTAAGCTTAGAACCTTTAAGCTTAGAAGCTCTAATTTATTTGCAGCGTATGAAAGAAAGAATTTTATTTGGCCAATACTTGTGAACTTTATCCTGTTCGCCTCTATCTGTATAAATCCCAAGTAAAGAAATCAAGACATATATATTTTCCGAAAAGAGAGACCTTATTATTTATCAGTCAATTCAATGCTTAGGGATTGTTATACGAAAATAATTAAACATGACGTTAGCAAATTGGCGTGGTGACCTTATTAATGAAGAAACGTATATCGCAATGTCGTCTGAAAGTATAGTTTGTAACTTTAAAATAGGCCATTCAAGGCCATTTTCTTTCTTTTGGCTTATATTATAAAACCATAGTAATGACTCCTGAGGAAGTCCATCAAGTCTTTTAATTTTTAAAATCCCCTAATCTCCTTCCTCTATGAGGGGATAATGGCACACTTTGGAATCGCAAATAAGGGGGAGGTTCGTTATTACCTTGAGGTACTATTTCAGAATAGTAGACTAAGATGTGGCTAACTGTATTCACTCTGAGCACAGAAGATTAAGAGCTTGTCGTAACTGATTACACAGCCCTTTAAACACTCCTTGCTGGCGTCGATGGTCTCTCTGAATGATCATAATCAAGCATGCATCTTGTTATTTGAGACTTGTTGATCAATAATTTGATATTGCTCGTAATGTATTAGTGTGCAGGATTTCCAATGAAACCGTTGTTTTCAATCCTCGACTTACTTAAGGCTCACAATTTTGAATAAATAGAAGTAACCCTACCTTCAGCTGTCAGTATCATTTATATCAAAGAAAAAAAGCCAACGCTTCCAGTAAAATGAAGAGAGACCTCTGAAAAATCCAGTGTAATAAGTCCTACACTTTTCTTTCTAAAATAGGTCCAAGACATTTCCTTACACTTCCTCTTCGGATATGACTAGTCAGCAGGCAATTTGGTGGAAAGCCTGAAATTAATACTTTCTCTAAATCCTACTAGACGCTACTTTTACTGCATTCTTTTTATTTTCTTCTACTAACTTGTCGGTTATAATAATTATTTTTTAATACATAGTTATTTAACTATTACACATAATTTTTTACCTGATTAGAATATAATTTTTTTAAAAATTATTGTTCTTTTATAACACGAAAATTAGAGAAAAACAAAAAGTGAAGAAGGTATTAAGTTTTAAAAATGTAAATTCAATTAATAACAACGTAAACATTATACAAGGATTAAGTAAAATCTACTATGACTCGAAAACAAAATAATGAAATAGATATACCACACTTAAAGATTAAAATTTTAAAACTATTAAAATGAGTTAAATCTTGAATACTCTAGTCTTGTGCATGATTAAAAGAATTTGTTTTTCATGTCGAATTTTTGAAACTCTATTGGTTGCATTTTCATTTAGCACGAATAAATATTTATAAGTGAAAAAGGGATGTACCTTTCAAAAGTAATTTTATGTATTGACAAAACAAAATTTCCTAATAAGCGCAGAAATTCTCATAGCAAATAGAAGTTTTATTCTCATTACCTCTACTTGCATTTAAAAAAAGTCGTAATCATCCGGAGTACCTGGAACAACTCCAAGCTTATCAGCATCAGCACCAGCTGCTATTAAATGATTTATTTTATTCCATATTACATTTATATAGAATAACACACATAAATATTATTCCGCATGTTTTACTCTATTAAGTTTCGAATGAATCATACGAAATGAAATGTCGAATGAATTATACGAGAAGTCGAATGAATCATACAAATGTCGGAGATACATAAAGTCATAATCCCTTTCATGTAAAAGATTTTTCATATTTGCACTTGAAGGTTTAAAAAGAAAAAAAAAGAAACTATCCATCTTACAATTTCATAATATTTTTATCGAATCATTTCGCATTAGTATAACATAGGTTATCTTTCAAAACGCAGGTATTATGCCTACACACTCGTGTGTAAAATTAGGAGAATTCACACATTATGTCGAATTTCTGGAAACCTACTGAACAGATTTTAATGGAATTTTATATGAATATACATTTAAAACAGAGAAAAAGATACACCATTTAAAAGTCATTTTTATGTTCTCGTGATTATCAATAAAACTAATAAATGCATCGAATAAAAGGTATGATCTTCTCTCACAACCAGACAATACGCGCAACGTGACGACTGAGAGGTGACGGTGAGTATAGGAGCTACTAGCTAAGGAGTCGCACTACAGTTACACTCCTGCAGCAAGTCGTTCAGTGGCAGTCGGTCCCACTCCTGCAGCAAGGCAACATTTAAAGCAGAATGGGTTCTCCGAGAGGAATGGAGAGATATAATTGCCCTCCCAAGAGCACCCTAAGCGTGCTGTATAGGTTAAGGTCAGAACTGAGAAATCCATGCGGTTTTCCAGTTAAACGTCCAGTTGAGCCTTTTGCGAATGTTGTGGACGAAGTTTGCCGTCCGTTAACAAGAACCTAGGACCAACTACGTCACTGAAAACTCGATTTTAGAGTTCTAAGAGTTTCTCACTGTACTTCATAGCTGTAAGGAAGCCTTTGTCAAACATATTCAGGAATGAACAGCAGTCCAAGATGATGCCTGTCCAAACCATCACACCTCAACAACAGTAGCTGAATAATGACTCATCCGTGAGAAGCAAAGTGCTCCTCTGAAGTTGGGTCCAAGACGCATGTTGTCTACACTATGCTAGATGCTCTCCCTTGTGTTTTGCAGTGAGCAGGATATTCTGGCATATAGCCCTATCTCATGAAGCCTTCTGGCAAACCGTAAAACTTGGTTTTCAGTTGCAGCGCACAACTCATGCGAGAATTGTAAATCTGTAACAGTCCTGCATTGCTGCGCTTGAAATGCCAAATAACAATCCTCATTCATCATTGAGGATCTTGATCGGCATTGTCCAGGTTTCCTCGATACGGGCGCAGTTCTGGAAGTGAAATTTCCATAAATTGCAGATGGCACTGGATAATGCATTCAGTTCTGTAGACCCCTGCGCTTGTGATTGGGCTGCCTGTAATCTCTAAGGTTTTAGTTAAACTAACAAAGTTTTATTTTAATTTAACTTTTTCTATCTCTTCTCATTTCAACTTCCCGTTAGAATAAGCGCGCGTTTCAGCTTTATGCTAATTTGAAGTGGAGCCAAGTTCTATTTAAACCGGAGGTAGAAACCTCTCAGGGTCAGAGAGCTTTTAGTCTCAGACCACGGTTACTCTATTCGACGTTCGCCTGATTAGCTAGTATTTAAATTCTAAGCCGTAGCGCTGTTACGGTATTACTGATTGAAGTAATTCTAAGTGCGTCAGTATTAGTTAAATCTTGCTACGCACCAGTTAGTTTGGAGGCCAACCTAGCGTTTAGAGCTCTGTGAGCAACGATTACTTAATTTCTATTTAGCTTTAGTTTAAATTTTATAATTGTTCAGTTTAGACCCAAGTGGCGGTCATTATTTTCTGTATCCCTCCCGAGTTGGGAAGTGGCTGTAAATAATTGTAATTTAATAAAAGAGGATTTTAAATCCCTCTGAAGTGTAGTTATTCTACGACTTAATCATAGTATTCTACCACAGAACATAGCTGCATTCAGCTCCCTGTTCAAGATCAGGACTCAGTTACTTTCACGAAGATGTTTGCCAAGAATATGCACCGAACACTCAGTCCTGACAAATCTTCGATAATTCTCCCCTTATTTCGTCATTCATATATTCGTGGCTACTCATCTTACCTGATATCTTATAAAGTATTTCTCCCGCCTTCTTAGCATGCCTTCGTTCTGTAATGATCTACATACTCAGAGCGTATTCGAGAGGTCCGAGGTTCGAGCCTCGGCGAGGGCACTGCTCAGTTTTCGTAAATCCTGCTTAAAAAACCCCTAATGTCTCTACAACCTTTTAAAGTTTACCAATCTTTTGCCAGAAACACGGAGAATGTCGTCAAGGAGAGCGATCACACTGTCGCCGAAAACCCTCGTATGCTTACATCCCCTCTGAAATCACATCTCCTCAGACAAATATGTGTACGTTTATGTATCTGATTTTGAATATTTACATGATCCTTCGGTGGCAGAATAAGTACCTTTGATTCAATACTTTCGTAAAAAACATAATTTGCAGATACTCTAGATTTTGCTTTCGCACGTACTGTATTTAGTAGTCAAATTGAAAAGTCCGATAATGATTTCTAATGTTTAATAATAGAGTCCTTTTTAATTTCAATTTTAAAGGTTGAGCGTTATATATTTCTAATAGCATATTTTCTCCTTTATGGCATCATGCATTAAGATCTTCAATTTACTGAATTACTTTTTTGGGAATGTGTAAACACATAATAATGATCTCTGTGTTGAATATTCTTATCAATTGTGCCATGTAACTTTGAGTAAATTGTTAAATCGTCCAGCCGCTGCAACATAAATCCATAAAGATATGCTAAAACGTACTGAACACTTGTCAGTCCCCATGAACTTTTAAGTTACAATATTCTTGTAATATCAGGAGTTACTACTTAATTTACTGCTTGTAGCGAGTTTCTGAAGGATCACGTATTCTTATACATTTAATCAGTAACGACGTAATTATTTTCAATAAAAACAAGCAAATGTAACAACTCGATTCTCGAAGTCTTTAAATACCAAAGGCTTTGTAATATTTTCAGTCATAACACTGTAATAGGGTCTAAATTTCGCGCGAGATTGAGATGATTTTCTTCCCCTTTTCCATTAACACAAAGTACATATTTGAAGCTTTCAAGTAACATAATTCCTAGATTTTCAAAAAGAAATCTCCCACAATCGCTGTGTTGTCGCTCACCATGATAAATCGGTCCACTCATTTAGATCGTGACAAGGTTACAAACACATGCTGAGAAAGTAGTGAGTTGCTGAATTGTTTTCTATTTTCTATTATTTATTATGTATTACTCTTTTGCACAGTACATATTGAAAAATACCTGATGTGAACACCACATGACTTTCTTCTACGCCCTATTAAATTACAAACAATTTTTGCTGCATTTCATTTAAACTTATTTCCTCGAATTTCATTAGAGATATATTTCGTATTCAAATGATTCAATCATTATTTCGCGCCAAGGCAAAAATATATAAAACTGAAAACATTTTCATTAAAAATTGTAAAAAATAGAAAAATATGAAGCACCAAGTACGGTTAAAAACATTAAAAAATTACAATTAAAATTAGATTTTCTAAACTAAAACAAGCATTCTAGGCAGCCGGCTGGAAGACAAAATTTTCCGTGCTCAAAACTGAAAGTTAACATTTGATCCTACTGTACAAAAAGACACTGAAGCTGGTGCAACAACTGACTTAATTCATTACTCTACTAAGAGATTCAAATGTACGCAAATGATAGTCTCGTTAGCCTAGTGCCCCTTAAACGATTAAATTGTTGATAATTTTACTACTACTGCATGAATATTAACTAAAGGCATACAAACTTTAACCGGAACATAAGAACAGCATAATTCAATCATTTTAAAGCAAAAAAAAGCAATTTACCAACATTTAAGAGTAATAAAAGAGATATGAAAAGAGTAAAATATATACATATATACCAAACACACACATATATATATATGTGTGTGTTTGGTAAGGCTGATCGTAACTAAATGGTATAGCAATCCCATATACAAAATTTCAAAGTTTTATAGATAGTTTTTTAGTTCTACGAGATATATACATATGTTCGTACGTGCGTACAAACGTCGCAAAAAGTCTCTTCTGTATGCATTTTATATCTATTTTGCAGTCCGTTTTGGAAAAAAAAGTGTCCTTTAGTCTAGTCGTACGTATAGATGTCACACAAAAACACCGTTCAAATTTATTCGAGAGCGGAAATGTGGATATTTTCTTTGAAATATGGCACTTGAAATTTTGACGATTACAATATTTCCTTTACTTCGTACAAGGAAGTAAAAAACCCTAAATTAAATATTATTCAAGGAATAAATTTTACGTAGCTGATGTGAAATGTTCAACTGAGAAGTATAAACAAGTTTAAGCTTTCAAATGCATCCATTTTTAATATTTGATTGTTAAATTAGACTCTAGTTGGATTACCAAATTCAAATACATATATGAAGATGTTCGTTTCTTTGTTTGCGCATTTGTAATTCGTACTTTTGTTCCGCACTTGATGAAATTTTGCACACTTGACCTTCAAAACAAAATTAGGTCACTGTCTAAAGAAGATATCGAAAAATCACTCCACGAGGTCCACACTCAAAGTGCTTACATGTAACGCGTTTTATGTTCACGTAGCCGTTGTTACTTTTCCGCTGTTTGTGTAAGTCAGGTTGCTAAACAAGGAATTCTAAATTTCTTTCACAAAAAACAAATGATAATATTTCTACACAGTTTGAACTTTGAAATCGGGTCACACAGCTTAGGTTCAGGTCGTCGTTGTAACTTTCTTATTATTAGTTCTTACTGAAACCGTTAGATGGAGCCATGTTCATTTACTATTAAGAGCAGTGTAGAACCTTTAAGGCAGAATTTCAATGCGCTATCTATCAGCGTTTCGCAGTTATTTCGAAAAGTGTTAAAAATTAGGTTAAAATATATAGTAAAAGTTCATTTCCAAATTAAAAGACTTAATCGATGAAATATATCTCC
>KK114510.1:92065-138602 GCA_000611955.2 Stegodyphus mimosarum | reverse complement strand
TTTTTTTTTTTTTTTTTTTTAGCGTGAAGGTTCTTCCCTTCTTAGACCTATGAAAGTAAGAATTAACTTCTTACTTCCTACCTCCTTGCTTAGACAAGTTTTTAGTTTTTAGCCTCTTCCCTTTTTTAGTCGAAATTCACCTCCTCCTCTTTTATCCGTTTGGCGTTTCTTTGAGGCTCCTTTTCTCAGCTGACGTACTCTGCCTCGATTTAACCTATTGCCGCCTTTTGCCCACCTTGGCAGTTAGCACCTGTCTTCTCTTGCCTAATACGAAGTGCGATAACGGTGTGTTTGGAAGCGTGTATTCAAACCCCGTTACTGGCAGCAATCACTACAAAACACCGCAGTTGCTTTCAGTAGAAGAAGCGGTTATAAGAGTTTCTTGTTGTTGTTGTTACTCTGCCTAATGTCTGGGCTACGGCGGTTACTGCATGTAGTCACTTACATCAGGAACCATACACGCAAGGGGAAATGTGAAATTTCCTACCCGGCAATCACAAATTATAATAACGTGGGAGAAATACTTAATTTACATTTTTAGCCCAAAGAAAAGTTAGCCTAAAAGGGCTATTAGTCTCAAAAAAGGATTTTTCGTTGAGTTACTATAAAAGTATGAATCCCTTTTCAAATTGTTGCCACCAAATGTTATCGTTCTGAATCATAATTAAAAAAATTAAATGATGAAGCGTTTGCATGAATGTACGCATGTTTTTCGTGAAAAAACAACGGTATCTAAAGCCATCAAATTTTGAATAACGAGTCCTCCACCCAAATTATGGATACCTGGAAGCCTGAATTTTAAATTTTGAATTTTTTTATTACTTTTTCATACTTTTTAAATCTTTAGTAAAATTTTTATTAACAAACTCAATTATTTCAATGCGAGTTGTGGAAAATTATACCAGAAAAACATTTTTATCTCCAGCGCCCGAGGCTATCTTTAGGAAATTCCAAATATATGCCGTTTTTAAATATTTTGTCATGTATTTCAAATTTTGAAAAACTTTAACGAATAATTTATTACGCTACATAATAAGCTTTCTGTAAAAGTTTTCATATCGAATCATACTATATCAGCTTACATTTAAATGCATTCTTTTCCTATAGCTTTCGATAGCTTCGTCTATCTGAAAGATACTTGCAACGCGTCTACAATATCAGTTTATTAAATTTGTACTTGATATTATGTAAAATAGCGCAAGAACTAAGGTGAGGATTTTTTTTTTCATCTGTATTGACTTTATATACTTCTCCTAAATTCTGTATAATAATTTCAAAATTGACATATCTGAAATTAATTATACATTTATAGCCCATAATAAATGAATAAACCAAACCTCACTTTATAAGGTATTTCTTAAGACTTCTTAGCATGCCTTTGTGGTGTAATGGTCAGCACTCTCGGCGCGTATTCGAGAGGTCCGAGGTTCGAGTTCCGACGAGAGCAGTGCACATTTTCATCTCTCCTGCTTCAAAAATAGGAGGAGTACACAAGGTATTTCTCCCGCCTTCTTAGCATGCCTTCGTGGTGTAAGGGACAGCAGTCTTGGCGCGTATTTGAAAGGTCCGAGGTTCGAGCCCCGATGAAGGCATTGCTCATTTTTCGTGTCTCCTGCTTCAAAAGCAATCCTAATGACTCTACAGTGACGCCCAAACTGGAAAAGGTAGTGGGGGATGAATCTTCACCACGAGGATTTGGTGAATGGGTCTCCTACTCCCCAGTCGACCTTCAAATGGGGGAGTTTATAAGGCATTTCTATAGCCTTCTTAGCATCCCTTCGTGGTGTAATTCTCAGCACGCTCGGCACGTTTGATTCCTGCCCAAAGCAACATGGATGGAACTGACAAATTATAATTTTAAATGCCACTGACCTGGGAAATGTAATTTAAGTAAATTTTTTAAACTTCAAATGGTGCACATTTTTTGGGAGGGAAAACTTACATTTTTAAACAAAAGAAAGAATTAAATTTTTAAGGAAACATTTCAAGAAGAATACTTTAAATTGCTATAATTTAAGACCCTTACCTCAGTGATTTAAATCCTCGTAATAGCAGAAAAAAATTTAAGAAATTTTCCTCAATATTATTGACAGGAAGAACAATTCAGATTAATGCATCAAACTGAAAACAAAGCTTTTATTACTATTATAGTTTCTGCTTTCATCGTACACTGATGAGAACAAAAACCAAAGAAATATTCATATTAAATGTTTAAAGGATTTTCAGTTTGGTCATTGTTTGTAATGATGAAAAGCATACAAAACACAACTGATAGCTAGAAAATATTTCTGTTATTTTAACAAAATAAACAAATTTTGAAACAGGAGAGAGTGCAAATGCCGTGATGAAAATTAATTTGAGGCAACCCGACTCAAAACCGAAATTCTAAAGACAGATGAAAAGACTTACTTCTCTTGTCCTCCATCCTCAATATTCAGACATTGGTACTATGTCCTCTTGATCGTTAATATCCCGCAGCGGTTGCCACCATTAAATATTTAAAATGATCCATCAAGTTCCTCGAAAAGACCCGAGAGGAAGATGAAGTGACCGAGACAAAGACGGCTGTCTTAGTTTTAGCTTACACATTGAAGTGAAGGCATGCTTTGAATATTTATTATCGACATGTGCCCAACTTGTCAGGGTAAACATGCTCGTGAACTTATTATTCATTATATTCGCATAAAAATTATCTCTTCGTAAGATTCTGTCAACATGTGTTTGTTTTCAAGAAGGTTGTTTCTTAGCTTCAGATAGGGAAAGGGATAGAGGCAATTTTACGTAATTGAATACCATGCATCAGAATAAATTCTCATTCTTAAAACATGCTTCTTAAGTAATTAGATGTGCACTATTTGGTGCCAGATAAAGGAATTGCAAATTACAGCAAATTAGAAAGATTTAATAAATTTCTTCAGATATGAGTTTCAAATTTTGCTTAAAATGTTTTACTTTATTTTTTTTTACTTCACATCCTGTGAATTTAACATAAATATCATAGTTAAAACTTCAAATGTTTTAAAATTATATGCATTTAATTGGATGATAAGAAACATAAAGTTAAAGTACAAAAAGTAGCGTAGAGTAGTAAACTAACGTATACAAATAATAACGTATATAAATTAGGATGCAAAATGCACAAAACCTGAAAGAAATACTAAGAAGTTCTATGCGGTTGATAAATTCTGTTTCCGCAAACATCAAATAGATTGATAAAGCATGTAATTATTATTAATTATTGAACTAAAATCTTAATACGTGTACGCTATCATGCATTTTTCTTATAAAATATATGATCGCAAGGGCACTGTCTAGCGTGGAAGGAGGAAACGGATATCTCTATTCGAAAACTAATGCCATAAGAAAAAAAATATGACTTAAAGCATCAGAAAATTTGCAGCAATATTTTCATTTACAAAGTAGGTGAAACCCGGGCCTGTTAATAAATAGACATAAGCGCGTAATCCAGACTAGCTTGGCTACAGTATAGAAAAATAAAAAAACAAGTAATAATAAAATTAAAAGAAGATTGTCGCTAAGAAAACTGTTTAAGAATTAAAAAAAAAGTCTGAAAGGTTTCAGATTTTAAATTACGTCCAAAGGGGTCTTTTTTAAAACATTTTGAGCGTTAGCTTTATTTATTAAATATCATCTTATTCTAACTTAAACTATAAAATTCAGTTAAAGAGCAATATCGCAAAATAATTTTAAAATGAGCATATCTTTAGAGTTTCCGATACACAGTCTCAGTCTCGCGCGCTGGACATAAAAATGTTTTTTCTGTACAACGTTGCCGTTGTTCGCTTTGAAATCCTTGAGTTTGTTAATCAAAAATTCGTTAACGTTTTACAAAATATGAAATCGATAGTAAAACAAATTCTAAATTTCAAATTTAGGCTTCCAGATGCCCATATTCGCAGGAGGATTGCGTTATTCAAAATTGGATGGCTCTAGATATCGCTGTTTTATCACAATGCGAGAAACATACGTACATTTATGCAGATTCTTCATTATTTAATTTTTTTAAACATAATACAGGGCGATAAAATTTGGTGGCAACAATTTGAAAAGTGAAACAATGCAAAATGCCAAAACGAAATTAATAGTCTTTCCGTGCAAATTGCCCCTTTTTGACTAATAAATAATTATATTTTAAATAAATGTTTAATCATGCACAGTATTTATGATATCATTTTTAAATAACATAAATAAATATCATCATAACAATAGGTAATGTAATAAAATCAATTTCGTCAGTACAGACTTTACCCAGAGTATAGTGGGCGCAAGCTATGTGTACGTGATAACTTCAAACATGCATTTATATATATATGCTTTCATTGCTTATTGCTCATCCGTTTTCATCTATAATTCTTATTGCAAAAAGCAAAGTTAACTGTTTTCAATTTATTTTCAAAGAGATATTGCAATTACAAAACTTTTAGGGAAACATTCACTCTCCTTTTCATAAGATAAAAAATGTTTTTTATTATCAAGAGGATTTAGTAGTAATTACCCAAATGTAGTATGCCTTAATTCTTGTTCCTAGTATTACTCCTAGTATTACTCCTGTTTATCAACTTACTATCGTACTGCGCTTTTTATTAGATAAAAGGTAAGTTCGAGAAAAGTGTTTCAAAGAGAGACTTCAAATGTAAAATGTTCAAGGAAGCATACAACTGTCATGTCGATAAAGAATATTTCGGATTGTCAGGAAGATTTAGCGGTAATTGCACTGAAGTAGTAAACGATAATTGTTGATTCTGCATTTGATATAACTCCTGCTAAACTATCACACTGCGCTATTTGTTAGATAAACGTTAATGCGTGGAGCATTTTCTGGCTTTTTCTTTACGGAGAGTTTTCTGGCTGTTAGATAAATATCAATGCGAGAAACGTTTTCTACTTTTTTTTTTTACTTTTCATGCTTGAACTCTTATTTCCGGAAATTCTTAATTCTAAACTATGGTTTTTTCATGCAAGCAGAGTCAGAGACGTTTAATCAATCTGTTATAAGATTCGAGGTGTGAGTACTTTTGTAACTGAGGTCAAGAAAGAAATTAATCAACTTGAAGATAACTCGATCATGAAACGAAGTGCTATGTTTCTCTATAATTTAATAAAACTGCAAGAAAATT
Source organism: Stegodyphus mimosarum (assembly GCA_000611955.2). Classification (NCBI taxonomy): domain Eukaryota; kingdom Metazoa; phylum Arthropoda; class Arachnida; order Araneae; family Eresidae; genus Stegodyphus; species Stegodyphus mimosarum. The sequence continues at coordinate 133,464 of KK114510.1, read as the reverse complement.
GCTACAATGGTGTTGACGAAAAATGTGTGAAAACTACAGCTACTGAATTCTATAAAATAGTGAAGAACATTTGGAGCAATGAACTTTGTTCTGAAAATAATTGGAAATATTTTAATGTATGTATTTAATCAAAATACCTGCATGGGAAGAAATCTGAAGTGCAATTGATGTACTGATTGAAAAGTGATCCATCAGTTATAACCAAAGTAAAGAATTATTTGATGAGGTTTCACTCTTTCGAATTACAGAGGTTGGACAATAATATGGAAACGCCACGTAAAATGCACGTTTGAACTGAAATGTTTATTCTTGCATAGCTGTTGAGTAGAGTCATTAGGCTATTTTGAAGCAAGAGACATGAAAAATGCGCAATGCCTTCGCCGAAACTCGAATCTAGACTTCTCGAATACGCGCCTAGTGTGCTAACGTTATAGCACGAAAGCATGCTGGATTGAGGGAGAAACCACCTTATAGTTGGAGCTACTGATGTGATGAACGCTACCTTCAAAACATCCTAAATACGTTACAAGTGTCATTCGCTATCGAGATAGTATTCTTTGCAGTCGTCAGGGCATCATGTAGGAGCTAAATGAATTCGAAAGTGGGCAAAATGTTGAGGCTTCTATAGTAGGTTCTTCCGTAACCAAGATAGCTGAAGTGATTGGTGTTTCAAGAAGCAAAGTATCTAAGATTTGTAACTTATACAGGAAAGCCGGAGAAAACACAGGGAAGAATAAGAAGACTACAGCCGCAAAAGTGACTTCTGAACTGAATGTCGCACTTGCAAGCCCTCATCAGCCACTCATCTGTGGTCAAAATATCTGTAATTGGAGAAAGTGGCCCCAAGGTCATAAAAATAGACTTAAAGCAATGGAAGACTGCCATTCGGTCGGATGAGTCTTGCTTCACACTATTTCCGACATCTGGGCGAGTTTACGTCTGGCGAAAATCCATCCCAAGCGTATAATAGAGACTGTTTGGTGCAGAAAATGAAACATAGCGAGGATTCGGTCACGATTTGGAAGTATATCGTGGTATTCCGTGGGATCCATCTTTACTGTGCAAGGTCACATTACTGCCAAAGATTATGTCATCATTCTAGCAGATCGCATCAATTCCATGAAACAAATTGTTTTCTTCTATTGTGATGCCGCATTCCAAAATGGCAGAACTCCTATTCCCTCAGCTCAAATCGTACAGGACTGGTTTTCTGAGGATGATAATGAACTCCTTTCCAGCCATTCTTCATTTTCATTTCTACTTTCGTCAGCTTCCAGCAATATCTACATTAGTTCATGTATTAAAAGCTTCTAAGAGAGATTTTTTCGCAGCTATAGCTAAAGTCTCGCTATTACTTCTCTTAGTAGCTATGTTACTTATTTCATCTCTAGTTTTCTAACCGTAATTGCTAGCGAAAGTTTGTGGACCTTAAACAAAGCTTGTAGTCTCCCTTTGTCGTGTAATGTTATATTTTAATTTTATTTGAAGTTTTTTTGGTGATCCTACAAGCTGAGTAGATTTATTTTTTGTACACTGGCTACGTAATATTTAGGAAGAGAATTAAAAAAGAAAATTTATATTTTAAAATACGGAATCGCAGTTATTTTACTTAGAACACTAAGGCGAGCTATAAGTTATCTAACTGTCTTTATAGGTCCAGTAGTTTTTAAAGTCAGAACAGGGTGGATAAGTACACCTGCTGGGCTAAAACTCGGGAAGTAAACGAACGTCTAGACGTCTGCCATGTCATAAAGGACTTTCAAATCCAATATTTGTGTATGTCCTTGAAACTTGGAACGCTGAACTTTCATTTTACATTTTCATTTGTGAAATAAATTTTTACAGTATTTATAGGTATCTTTTCGAATTCTGTATCATTAATTTTTCTTTCGCTGTGTTTGAAAACCAAGTCAAGATTCAACAAACATTGCTGAAGAGTTCGATTGGTACACAGATGGAATATGTGACAGAAGCAACATTAATATATCACGACATGAATTGATAGATTTATTAGTAGTATTTAATATATGCCCAAAGTTATCGAGGTAATTCGAGAGATAGATTCGAAAATTTTCAGTGATACCCGAAGTGCTGAGTACTTAAAAATTCTGGCAAACTTCGCGAGAAATTATACTGAAAAGATGCAGCTCTCAAAGCCGATATAAATGAAGTGAAGATTCCAATACCATTGAAATTACATTCATCTTTTTTAGAGAATTCTTATTTACAGTGTATCAGTACGAGTCATTCGAAAGTTTTGATTTAAAAATTTAGAATGTATTTCTTCCGCCTTCTTGGCAAGCCTTCGTGGTGTAATTGTCAGCATACTCGGCGCCTATTCCAGAGGTCCGATGTTTGAGTCCCGGCGAAAGGCATTGCTCATTTTCATGACTCCTGCTTAAAAAAATCCTAATGACTATACAGTGGCGCCCGAACTAAAAACAGGTAGTGGATGATGAGTCTCCACCAATAGAATTTGCCGGCTGGGTCCCTTAATCCCCAGTCGTCCTTTAAAAGGGGAGTACATAAAGTATTTCTCCCATCTTCTTAGCATGCCTTCGTGGTGTAATGGTCAGCACACTCGCTGCGCATTCGAGGGGTCCGAGGTTCGATTCCCGGTGAGGGCATTGCTCATTTTTCATGACTCCTGCTTCAAAAAAATCTTAATGAATCTACAAAGTTGTAATTTTTTTAGTTTAGTGTTCAAAAGATTTGAATGATGAAAATAGTTCTAAGATACAAGATTTAAAATTTAAAGTCTTTTTGAAGATTCGAGAGATATAAGGTTTCGAAAGTATCAACCTTAGGAAAAAATGTAGCTTATAATTTACTTCTTATCTAAGGAATTAATTCAATTGTTTTTCAAGTGAGCTTTGATCTCAGTGTATTACGCTGATGTTAATTGTGTAGGAAAATAAAGTTATATGTTTTCACGCAAAAGCATAAAAAATTAATAGCTTATAATAAAAATAAAATAGTTTTTACTTCACAAATAATTTATGTCTAATATATGAGAGGTCTCGTATCATTTATTTTAATTTTTCTAAAATGCTATGAGTCAAAATTTAAGAAAATTTGTTCAGTCTGTTTGAATGAGTTAGAATGAGTGACTCTTCACTTAAATAAAAAACCATTTTCAACATGTATTCCAAAGACGAATACATATTCTTCCGACTTCAATTCAGTTCTAATAAAATTAAACGACAATTATAAAAAAAAGCAATAAAGTAAATCAAAAGAAAATGCTTGGTTTTTACTTGAAAGAATAACGCTGAAATGCATCGTAGAGTAATCTCAAATTAACAATTTACTGGGATATACGTTTCTGATCGGAAAGCAGGATCAATAAAATTTCGCATTTTTATGAAACATTATTAATTATACAAAAATATGGAATTCTCATTAATTTACTTGAAATGTTTCTTTATTTTTTAAACAATATAAATATGGATTTGTGACTCTTGGAAAATCCAGCTGCGACTCTCGAGATTCACGAAATTAACCATGCGGTTCTTATCGTAGTGAAGTTTGGCTACCCCTGTTTTAGATGTTTCTGAGCATCGTTAGTGATATTTGAGAACAAACTGGGAAAACTAGACGACATATGGTTAAAATTTATGCGGGAGAATGATTGATTTCTCACGTTTCCTGGTTATAAAAACCTAAAGTCTCTGCGACATGATGCCAGACTAGTGACTTCGCCTTCTTAAATAATGCCTTGAGAATTGGCAGAGTACTTTCTGATCCTGTCTAGGCCATGCAATTGCAAACAAATATTGAATCTTTGTCTCATCGAAGCAAAGTAAGTGCTCTCAAGTTGGTAGAGAGATTGATGAGGTATGATGGTTTCTGGAGGATGTGTAATCCTGCAGAACGTAAGTTAAAATCCCAACCTACTTTTTTACATGTGACAAGTGACTGCCTGATTTTTTGATACCCTTTCTCTTAACAGACAGCCACTTCTTGAAACTGGTGTGTTTCTAAGACATTTGAACTATCAAATTATAATATAGACTTGGTTCTGTAGGCCATTAAAAAGCCTACAGTGAGACAGAATTGAGGATGGTTGCTTTGGAGATTATTGAAGAATGATTTCCAACAACACACCGGTTGCATGTGTACATTCATGGTTCTTCTATGGATGCTAGTAGTAACACAGATGCAGGGTTTAATCTCAGCACTTTAGTTTCAGCTGGGCTGGTGATGCAAATTGCACCTTCTGTGAGGCTGAGATGGATGCTGTACAACTAGCCTTGATAGAAATCAGCAAAAGAAATGATCAGAACATTGTGATATAATATTGATTCACAGTCCACAGCTAAAGCAATTTATTCAGTCATACTTTCAAACAATGGGACTGTTCTAAATTGTCAGCATGTGATAAAGTTTCTAATAAATAATGGTCGCAATGTTACTCTGCAGTGGATCCCAATTCATTGTGGAATTACGGGTAATGAGTTTGCTAACAGTCTGGCCAAGGCTGAACCTGTCTTTCCTAAACCAAATTATCCTGTTTGCTATCACAGCGCTAAAAGAATCATTGAAGCCTGATATGGAGTTCAGCTTCAAGAAAAGAATGAGGACTCAGTGAAGTGGACGTTTTGGGGGTTCCCTAATGGAAAATCTAATGATTAATCTCTAAGTCTAATTAATAATTTTGTACTAAATTTTTTTATCACATAATTCAACCTTCAACCGAACTTCTGGGATTTTTGTGGAAAATTATTAAAGTAATTTGTCTCATTGTCTGTAACTCTCTTCGCAGCTCTTGAACATCATTAATGCATTGTAATATCTTCTTACACTGACTACCAATAAGTATTTGGACACCTATGCAAATGACGATATCTGCGATCCTAAGGTACGTCACGGGCTCCGCCTGTATATATCGTGTAGGAAACACATCGGCTTTAGTCGCATGCAAGATGCCTTGCAGTTCGGAGTTCTCTGATTTCGAGAAAGGTATAATTATCGGGTATCACAAATGTGGCCGATCCTTAAGGGACATATCTAGCGATCTGAAGTACCCAAATTCGACAGTGGCCTATGTGATTAAGAAGAGGAAGCTGAGCGGTGATTGTCGGAATGTGCCCCGAGTCGGCAGACCAAAGAAACTGGGAGATAGAGACCGACGAGTGCTGTCCAGAGAAATTCAGAAGAACTGCACCCAACCGATGGCCTTCATCCGCGAGAAGTTTCAACAGGCATCCGGGAGTATTCTTTCAATGAATACCATCCGTAAAGAAGCACATTTGCTTGGTTTTCATGGTCGTGCTGCTGCCCATAAGCCTTTGATCAAAAAGTCCAACCGTGCTGCGCGGTTAATGTGGTGGAAAGCTTATCGAAATTGGACCGTAGATCAGAGGAAACAGGTTCTTTGGAGTAACGAATTAAGGTTCACCCTTTACCGCTCGGATGGCAGGGTCTGGGTCTGGCGTCTACCTGGAGAACGTCTCCTGCCAGAATGCATTGTGCCAACAGTCAAGTTCGGCGGAGGTGGAATTATGGTCTGGGTGTGTTTCTCCTGGTTTGGGCTGGGACCCTTGGCCCCCATTCATGGTAAGCTCAACTCCGATGCCTACTGCATTATTTTGAATGACAATGTGCTTCCTACGTTGTGGCAGTTTTACGGGTTGGACCCCTGTTACTTTCAGGACGACAATGCCTGTTGTCATGTTTCGACGTTAACCAAGGCTTGGTATGGTGCCAATGGAGTTCATCGAATGAACTGGCCTGCCCAGAGTCCAGACCTGAACCTTATCGAGAACCTCTGGGACGAGTTGCATCGCGGAATTCAGGGGTGCACTACCCATGCAAAATCGGTGACTGAACTTCTACGTCTTCTCCAAGCCGAGTGGAAGAAAATACCACTAGCTGTCATACAAAGATTTGAGGAAAGTAGGCCCCGGAGGATCCACGCTGTAATTACCTCTCGTGGAGGCTTTACCAACTATTGATTTTGAATAAAGTTAGTTTTTCTTTTCTATCACAGGTGTCCACTTATTGGTAGTCAGTGTATTACGCTTTCAGTGTGACAACTGAAGTAAGTGCAGGAACCAGTCAGGAGAAAGGTTAAAAGAACCCCTTATTAAACTCCTTAAAAATTCACAATGCATCGACTGACGCTAACATATTAAGCCTCGCTCGAGCGGTAACTCAACTAACAAGAATTAAACTTAAAATTCTAAGATATTAATACAACAGTAGACTTTTCCCAAGGCTCAGATAACCCTGTTATCTAAAACCGCGTCGAAGTCTCGTGGCAGCAAAGTAATAGCAGTTACGCCACTTTAACCAGCAATTAATGCAGAAACAGAAGCTCACGCTACAAAGATATAGTACTTTCCCACTATTTCTCTAACTTTCTGTTCTAAAGCTCGGTATTTAAACGTTTTCTCCTAATGGTAGAATTTGCATTCCTTCATGCGCGCTGCCAAATTTAAATATTCTAGCATTGATGATTTGGGGAATGAAGGATTATGAGAAAGAAATCATAAACTTAACTGTTTAGGGAAAATAAATATAAATTTCTATAACATAATAATTGCATTTGAACTAATTTTATTTCACCAGTTTAGAGATTTTTCTGTATCTGCTTCCGTCTCCTTTCAATCTACTAAGGTAACCAAAAAAGCTAACAACATATTTAGACTTAATTAATATTTGGATACAAAAAGACACACGCCGTTGATGGAACATTGTGACTGTGAGTTTTAGAGCTATTAGTTTGCTTCCTTTGCAGTTAATGAATACTGCTGGGATTTCGCGAAGATTCAGTGATCTAATTTGAAAGGAAATCCAATGTTTAATTTTGATTATAATTTCAAATTAGATCACCGAGCTGCTGCGAAATCAATTGAATGAAGCGGAAATCATCGATTTTGATTATTCTGGCAGGGCGTTGATTGTGGGCTAATGACATTAAATATTAATAGTATTTCAATAATTAATTGGATATCATTTAAATGCATAAGTATGAAGCGTAATTTGCTACAATGATCATTCTACTAAAATGACATTGTTACCTACGTACGGGTGTTCATAATGGATTATTTGCACATAGAACCGATGATAGCTTAATATACGTAGGTCAGTGAGAAAGTTTGTTGCACTACTGCGTAAATATGTTCCGTCTAAGATTATTCGGAGGACAATGTGTGACAACACTTCAGACATGTACCTCCATCGCATGACGTAGCGGCTTCCCCGAGGCAAGTTTAGTTTTTCTGATAGTCAGTCGCAAACATGTCTTGACAACTGCAGATAGCGTCCAAATTGGAAATGCGTGCAGGGATTCGTTTTTTGTAGGCAAAAAGGTGCAACTACACTGAAATTTATGGGCAGTTGCATGAAGTGAATGGTGAAAATGCAATGTCACGTCAAGCTATCACGAAATGGTGCAACATGTTTGAAAATGGACGTACAGATATTGACGACGCTGAGCGCAAGAGAAGACTATGAACTGCAACAAATTCGGAAATTGCTGCTCGCGTGAATGAATGCATTCTTGCAAACAGACGCGTAAAAATAGACGAAATCCCAAATGAACTGGATATTTCTCATGGAAGTCTGCATAAAATTACTGCCGATTACCTTAAATTTTGTAAAATTTGTGCTCGATGTATGCCACGTCTATTATTGACGGAGGAACATGAAGGAAAGTGTTTTGAAAGTGCATTTGCATTTCTGCAACGTTGCCAAACAGAAGGAAATGTGTTTTTGGACAAAATTGTGACTGGAGATGAAACTTGATTCACCACTTCTCACCTGAAACGAAACGCAGCTCGCTCGAGTGGAAACATTGCAGTTCCCCGACACGAACAGTGTCGAACTGTTCCATCTGCAGGAAAGGAGATGATGCCGCTGCTTTTCAACACAGAAGGCGTGGGTTCATGCCAAAGGGTACCACAATTAATGCATCTTCTTATTGTGAAACATTAAAACGATTGCGACAGTTACTTAAAAATCGATGGTCGAAACTGTCGAAAGGCATTGTGCTCCTGCATGACAATGCAGGACTGCATGCAGCAAAACAAACGTGTGACCTTCTGAAAAGGTTTAGGTGGGAAGTGTGGAATCACCCTCCTTATATCCCAGACCTTTCACCTCCTGACTTCCATGTGTTTGGTCCCATGAAACAAGAACTTTCAAAGCGACGGTACCATTCGGATGCCGAAGTGAAAGCTGCAGACCAGCAATGGTTATCGGGCATTGAACGGGATTTCTTTGCAGAAGCCATCGAAAACCTTGTACCACGCTTCAACAAATGCTTAAATAATGGAGGTAACTTCGTTGAAAAGTAGATTATGAATGGAATTTTAAGATATAAATAAAGTTATTGTAAAATTTTGTTTCTGCTTTGTTTTTTTAGGCAGTGCAACTAACATTTTGACTGAGCCTCGTAATTTATATTCCCAAAAGAAACACTTTACAGTTTTGGAGCTTTCCACAGAAGTCCTCGTACAGCTCTTCTGAGCATGACAGAGCACAAGCAGTAGTTATCACTTCAAACTACTAAGAATGTTAAAGACAACGCAATGCCAAGTGCATTTAAACAACGAAGCTCGCACGGAGATTTCTCAATCCTCCGAAGTCTACTTGGAATTGAAAAATTCAGGAGTATTGCTCTCTCCGGTCTTATACATTTTTCTTCCAGCCATAGAGGAATTTCTAGGACTTTCCATTTCTAGAAATTACTAGAAAGCATATACCGTTAATGTTACATAAAAGGCTCTGATACGGTTGCAGTTATATATAGGGATCAATTATAGTTATTCAGTTACAATACAAAATATAATAAGTAATACAGGCAGTGGACCAAAATGTCACCAAATTCTTCGTCAAAATCATCGTCAGCTGGGAGAACGTCGTCATTTACGTCAATGTTAATTAGACTTGATTCTGTAATCTTATTTTCCGGCAAAGTTTGGATTTCTGCAGATTTCACATCTTGCATTATACAAACTTGGTGACAATATTGTAGAATTTCTTCTTACTGTTACTGCTACTGTTATATCTGGTCTTAATAAGAAGTAGAAAATTCAAACAGAAATTTACTAAACTCTAATTTATTCACTTACTTGTTTAATTCTTTAAATTTTTTCAGAAGCAGCAAGAAATAAAAAAATCTGATGTGTACACCACATGACTTCCTTGTACGGAATATTAAATTATACGCATTTTTTGTTGGATTTCATTTAAACTTATTTCCTCGAATTTTATTATAGTTCTCATTGAATTAATTCAGTTCTCACCTCGTAATAAATCAAAAATACATACAACCTCAAAATATCTTTATTAAAAATTGAAAAATATAAAAAATAGATACAGCTAAAACAATTGAAAGAACAATTAAAGACAGAACAAAGAATCCTTTATTCTGTCCTTACCTACCGATGTCAGGCAAAAACATCATTAAATTGCATTCAATAGTGGTCAAAATGGATATTCTCGTTGGTATATAATACCCCGAATTTTCGTGATTACAATAATTCCTTTACTTCGTACAAGGAAGTAAAACGAAATAGACAATACTTACAGTTACTTAAATATTAAATTAATTTTTTTAATTATAATATATAATTCATTTGTTTACTCTTGCTTTCCAGAATATAAATTCCTTTGAAAAGATTACTTACTTAATGCAAAAGACTATTAATTAACATTTTAATTAATAATAACAATATAGATAATAATTATCAGATCAATATAGATATTATCAATATAGATAATAATTATTAATTTAGGAGCACAGCTTGGTAAGTTTTACATTTGAAAAAGAAGAATGTCTTCCGATTTTTTTTAGGAAGTTAAGTTAGAGGTTTACATTACGTGACCTTTATGTTTCTAAATTCTTAAAATCTGAGAAATTCTGTAAAATGTTACGGCGAAATTTATATTTATTTAATACGTAAGAATTCATTATGTAAATGTATAACATTAAATATTTATATTTAAAAATGTAATTGTTATAACTGAAATTTACAGACTGAATATATTTGTGAACTTTTGTAATTTAGTATACTAAACTACACGCTTCTAAATAATTATATGAAGAAGGCTGAGATTTATGTTAAGTTATGTTTCGTGATCTGAAGGACACCAGTTACACCGAGAGCACTTTCTTAAATACTTGAATCATTTATATAGTCGAAGCACAAAAATTGATTTTTCCCTTTTTTCATTTTATTTCGAATATTATACCATTACATAGATGTGTTTTCGAAGACCATATCTTGAGCTAGCAAACTATGCTTTTGAATACACTGCTCGACATTGAAAATGCAACACCAAGAAGGAGTGGTCAGAAAGTGATGAAATTTGGAAAAATGACAGAGACAGCAAGCAGCAATAAGTGATTTTTATTCAAAAAATAGTCAGAATACAGAGCGAGAACGGTGTCGGCTCAGTAGCATAGGTGATAGGTGACGGGAAGACGCGAGCACTGTCCCTTTACCATAATGGTTAATCAGTTCAGCACCGCACCTCCCATAATCTAGAGCAGAGCCGCAGGAGCCTCAAAAACATCTCGCACCATGCGCCGGGACCAGCCCAGGAGCAGTTCGACGAACCAAGAAAAGTTCCTGGGTTAAACCCAGGAACTTTTCTTTTGTCCGCCATCTGAAGTTCCTGGGTTAAACCCAGGAACTTCAGATGGCGGACAATTGGAATTCGCTTGTTACTGAGTTTAATACATGGCCTGCGAGCCAAAGAGCCGCCTATTTAGGTATAAGTAGAATCTTCGTTTATTTTATTTGTAGTTTAATCTTGTTGCGAAGTTGATAGAAAAGTTGAGAAGTTTCTTCTGACTTCTTTTCTAGTTCGTCACGTGAACGGCCTCGAACCAGAAAGGCCGTGTCATAAGCATAGGCCAAAACTGTAGTGTGAGAGGGCCAGTTTGCAGCAATGATTTGGTTAAAAGTAAGATTCCAGAGGTCAGGGCCCGCGCAGGAGCCCTGAGGACAGCCTCTGGTTTGTTCTTTATAGACTTAGCCATTATTAACATTAAAGTACGATCGTGCAGGTAGTTACTGATAGTATTAAAGATGTTACTTGGGCAGCCTGCATTATGGAGAGCCTGAAGAATAGCCGGCCACCGCAAGGTGTCAAAAGCCCTCTGTAAGTCGATGCTTATAAAGGCTGTGTGATAGCCGGCAATTTTATTAGAAAGTATAGTGTCTCTTACAATGTGCAGAGCATGTAGGATAGTTGATAGTTGACGGGGGACGTGTGCACCACCCCTCTACCATAATGGTTAATTGGTAAATGCAGCACGTCCACCACTATCTAGAGCCGAGAAGCCATTTATTGAATATAAACAAACAAAGTTACAATGCCAAACAAGGGCGAGGTATTACAAAGATGTGGTATACAATATTGTAAAAATAACACTATATACGTATTAAAGACACAGTATTAAAGAGAATTAAAGATAAGCTAAAATACGAAAACATTTAACAACCTATACCATGTACATTACTGACTACACATAATTCATAAAAGAAGACTTAAGCTGATTAAAAGACATAAAAGGTTAACATTCATCATTTAGCAAGATGATAAATATTTAAAACAGTGTATGCCTGTACAATACAAAAGTTGAGATACAAATGCAACTACGAGAGAGTGTAATATATGACAAAAAGCCCCTTATTAATATAGTTTATGATTGTTACATTTGAAGAAAGAGATAATATAAGACTGAATTTAGTCAATAATTTAGAAGCGATATGAAATTGGTAAAATACAACTTGTGGTACAAAATAGTTAAAATGTCAAAACGAATTATGATGTAAAGTAATTGATAAGTTCCAAACAACTTATCACTCAATATATATTAAATAAAAACTCATATATTCATTATTCAAAACCTTGTACAAAAACAACTTATAATTCGAATTGGCATAAGGATCATATATTCATTATTTAAAACCTTGTACAAAAACAACTTGTAATTCGAAATAGCATAATCATCATTATTCAATACTTTAGAATTAATAGTAATTTGTACAGGACAAAGTGCAGCTTATAATTTAAAATAGCACAGTTATCAGCACATCCTATGATTTAATACAGCTAATGAATTCCATACGATCTGTGACTCATTACATTCAGCTTATGATTTAAAATATTTAAAGAGATTAATACCATTCAAGTTAAAGTGTCTCTAATAAAATTGAGGATTCAATACAATTATCAATACTTTGATGGAATATTACAGTGTAGTATTAAAATACTAAATACTAAACAAGACAAAACTAAAATATTAAGTACAAAACATAAATACATAACGATGTGCAATTCTAAACTTATTGTTCAATATCATATTACTAGACAATTAAAAAAAAAATTCTTAGTATACAATATTTTGTAATATAACGCTATATGTTGCATTATAAATAGAAATTAAGCTATACAGATTATATGCCATACAAAATTAGTACTGAACCTGTGCTTCCAGACAAAACAATACGATACGTTTCACCAAAATTAATATATAATTAAAAGTCAACACAGTACGAAGCATAACTCATGATGCAATAACACAGGAATCGATACAACCTATAATTTCAGTAACTGTGATAAAATGTAAGATACAGTACAATTATAATTATCAATATTACCAGTATACTTATAAATACTTTGATGCAATATTTCATTGTCGCACTAAAACCAGGATATTAAACAATACGAAACTAAAATACTAAAATACAATACTAAAATATTAAAATACAAAACTATATACAATTTTGTACCTATTGTGCAATATTATATTACTAAAACAGTTCTTAAAATACAATATTTTGTAGTACAACACTATGGAATAAATGAAATACTAAGATACATGATGAAAATATTGAAATACAAAACAATATGTAAATATGTACTTATTGTGCAATATCATATTACTAAGGCAATTCTGAAAATACAATATTATGTAATATAGCACTATAGCATGTATCACAAGCAATTCATTCGATATTATGTGACGGAAACTATTCTTAGTATACAAACACAACACCATAGAATGCATTATAATCAAGAGTACATAATAACGATACATAAGAGGGCTAGAATAAATATTTATACAAACTATACTTAATACCGTAACAAGTACGTAACCTGAACGTTCAGACAAAGTAGTACAATACATTTCACAAAAATCAATATAATTTTATATTCAACTCGATACAAAATAACTCATGATGTAATACAACTTAACAATCAATACAGCTATAATTTCAATATAACTTATGTTACAGTATAATTAAATGAGAATATCTAAGATGCAAATTATATTTCAATACAACAAATAGTACTCTGATGTGACATTAAATATTCTATAAATACCCATTGTCAACCAAAGCACCCCTAAAGCTATTGAAAGTATACGGTGCATAGAAATTTAGTACATTTTGATATAAATCTGTGATAGTATATAAGATACAATACAAAATATAAGATACTGTGCATAGCAATACAGTACATTTTAATATAAATCTAAGATGCATCATAAAATTATATTATGTAGCCTTGTCATACGGCACAATAATACTTTTAATGCAACATTTAGTAATTATATTTATAATAATAAGAGATAGAAATTATACAGAATACAATACTTATACTGCAATATAATATTTAGAAGATGATTTACACTCTTTGTAATTTGACACAATACGTATGATATATTATAAGACTTATAATAATATATTAATACAAAGACACAACAATTCTTGCATAAAGATACATTAGAAGTCACTAATCTATAATAAGACATTACTGTGTACTCAATATGTTGCAATAGTTCAAAATGAGATTTGCACATAAGTTCAGTACTTCATATCAAATGACAGAATGAATTGAATTACTACACTGTAACAGTACACTTATTCATAAATATTGAAGATCATATAAACAATATTACTTTTTAGCAAGAGAAACACTAGATATATGCACATTATAAAATAATTTTCAAACCTCTTATATTACTTGACATAAGTCTGTGCCTGTGTCAAATAAAAAGTCCATTGTCTTAGTAAGTTTTTTTACAAGATATTTTTGTTTGATTAAAAACTTTTTAAAAGCTCTAGTGTTTATAGCAGGAAAGGGTATATGGAAATTCTGGGTGAGGGGACAGGTGGTAATGTAATGTTCCGGATCACCCAGATCCCCACACACACATATGTCAGTATTTGTTATTGCAAATTTATTGAAATAGCTAGGGAAGGGTCCATGCCCTGAAACATAACGTACCACTTGAGGATTTGTAATATGCCTGTTAATATCTACATAGGATATGAATTCATATGTTCTGCGACCAGTGTCTATGGAATCCCATTCTGACTGCCATTCTGATAAAGTTTTCAGAAGAACTGATCGTTTCAAATAGGAGTATGGCCATGAAATTTGTAGATTATCTACATCACTATTTCCAGTCGCAGCCTCTTTTGCGAGTGTATCCGCCATAGTGTTACCTGTATCAGCAGCATGCCCCTTTGTCCATGCAAGCATAATGTTAACAGGGCTCGCAGTAAGTAGTTCCTGCTGGTTTTGAAAAATTATCGAAGAAAAATGCTTAGGATTTTGTATTGCATATAAACAAGATAAGCTGTCAGTTATTACAATACTTTCTAACTCAGTAGATGTTTTAATAAATTTTATAGCTTGAAGGAGCGCAGTCGCCTCAGCTTGAAAAACGCTATTTTGAGGCTGTAAATGACACAACCATTTATATATTTGCTCATTATTATAGAATGCCACTAATGCACATCCTGTTTGGTCATCCTGTTTTGATCCATCTGTATAGATCCTCAAATTAGGTTGTCTAGGAATAGTTTCATCCTTAAGGTAGACAGATATACCACGTCCTTGTTTCGCTGGATGTAAAACCTGATGTTGGCAAGGAGTTTCATATTCCGTTGGGAGGAAGAGCTCGTTGAAGAGTGTCGTAGGTTTACGTAATAACTTGACAGTCTGAATTGCTGCTTCTTGTTGAGTTCGCAAGTGCAGAGGAATAAGCCCCGCAAGAACATTCAAAGCAGCAGATGAAGTAGTGCGATATGCACGAGTCATTTGAAGAGCAAAAGATCGCTGAATACTTTGTAAAATTTTAGCTTTCCGACCTTGTATAGAATCTGCCCAAATGGCTGCAGCATAAACGACCATTCTTTCAATTACCGTTATATATAAGACTTTTTGAATATGGGGACCCAAACCCCATTTATAACCTTGCATTTTTCTTAATTTACTTGAAATTGCTATTGTACGCTTTTTAAGCTCTTGAATATGAAGAAGCCAATTTAGTTTTTCATCAAAAATCAATCCAAGGAATTTTAGATGTTTTTTAATACTGATGCGTTGATTATTAATAGTGATTCTTGGTCTTCTTACCAACGAACCTCCCTTCTTCGGAATGAGTAAAATTTCAGATTTTACTTCTGAGATGGTGAGTTTAATTTTGTTGCACAAATTATGAAACAAGTTGCAGGTTTCCGTTGAGTTATGTTCCAATTCCTGTCTTGTATGCCCTCGAACAATGAATGCGGTGTCGTCCGCATAAGCATAGAGGCGGGTATGCGTGGGCCAACTTGAGGATAAGACATAGTTAAATGTCAAATTCCATAAATCGGGCCCAGCACATGAGCCCTGAGGGCAGCCTCTATTTTGATTTTTAATAAGAATACCTTGACTGGTAACATATATAAGTTGTCGTTCGTTCAAATAGCTGCAAAAAGTACGAAAAATATTTTTGGGGCATTTTGCCTTTCTCAAGGAGTCAAGAATGGCTGGCCACCACAGTGTGTCGAATGCATTTTTCAAATCAATGCTAATAAATGCACTGTGGTGACCATGATTCCTGTTATTATAGATGTCTTCTTGAATGCGAGAGAGAATTTGGACAGTAGATTTACCCGGACGGAAACCATACTGATGATCGCTAAGAACGTTTTGCATAAATAGATGATGTTTGAGCCGATATACTATGATCCTCTCATATATTTTGCCGAGTGCCGATAACAGACATATCGGACGATAGGACTCGGGTTGAAGCGGGTCTTTGCCCTTTTTAAGGAATAAAACTATTCTACCAATTTTAAAGGCTCTGGGGAAAAGTCCTAGAGTGAAAAGTTTATTGAAATAATCCAGAAAAAAGTAAAGATGAGAATTGATAATTGCACGTGTTATTGAATAGTCTACACCATCTGGACCAGGGGCCCGTTTATTAGGAAGTCGTTTGATTGTATTTTTAATTTCTTGTATAGTAATTTCCATATCGTCCTCTGTGTCTGGAATGGCAGAATTTCTTCGCATTTCCATTTGCTCCGAATTATCACTTAATGGATTGTCATCTGGAAAAACTGTTGTTAATATTGTTCTTATAGTATCTTCAGCAGGGTGAGTACTGTCTGCAGAGGAAGCTGAGATATAGGTTTGGAGTGGCTGGAAAATTTTTTCCCTGGCTATTTTATAATGTAATCCAAACGTTTCCTGATTGTTTGTGCAGAATTCTCTCCAGGCATCAATTTTGGACTTCATTATCATCCTCTTATATAGAGCTTCCCTTTGAAAATTTTTTAGAGTATTAGAAAGAATACCATGTCTTCTTTCAGATTTCAAACGCCTTCTCAATGCCCTGCACTTCTTTTGTTGCATCCTAAGATTACTATTCCACCAATGAATGGAGTGGAGTTTCTTTGTAGTACGCCGTGGTAGTATTTCCTGGCATAATTCTTGAGTTTTTGTAAGAAGAAGATCTGTAAAATACTCCAATTCTTCAGGTGTTGTTAATGCATAAAGTTGTCTCCTTAGTTGAGTTAAGAGTTGACAAGCTTTCCTTTTAAATTGCTTCTGTTTTCGACCAGGAAAATTATAACGGATGAGAATTGGAATACTATAGTGTTCTGCTATTTCAAAAGTAATAAATTTGTGATCTGAAAGGCTAAATTCTTCGCAGACCATCCAATTTTGAATTAAATGAGAAGTATGAGCCGTAGTGAAAGTGAGGTCGGGCCAGCCGACTGCATATGAACTATCAAACGTTGGGATGGAATCAGGAGCGTTGAGAAGAATAAAATTTTTAGACGACAGAAAGTCCTCTAAGAGTTGGCCTTTAGAATCTGTATGTGAGTAACCCCATGTGACTGAATGCGCATTAAAATCGCCACAAAATATTTGGTGTTTACTTCCAAGAGATCTTGTTTGTTCATCTATGAATGTTATTGCATTTGAAATATCTTCTGATGGACTAGAATAAATTGAAAAGAAGGCGAAAGTGATATTTTTCATTTCTATTAGAACTACCACTTTATCTCTTTCTAAGGAAAAGATGGAAGGAGAAAAAGAAGGATTACAATTTATTAACGCAGCACGAGGAGGCTCACGAGGATCTTCTTTGTAGAAAGTAGTCCATCTAAGAGGAAAGCCGACTACCTTACCATCTCGTGTGTAAGGTTCCTGAATCATTATCAAATCTATATTTTTTCTAAGAGCAAATTCTGTCGTCTGTGCTGTAACAGCTTGAGCTCTCTGCATATTTATTTGTAAACATTTTAATCCTGAAGAGACATTCTGCATTGACGAGTGAATTGCACCCTTACTCGTAGACCGTAATTCTACGAATTCGTTCAACCTGAAATCTGTAGCAGAAACAGTTGCTTGAAGATGCTGCATGGTCGACTGGGATTGAGCTCCTAGTACTGTTACAATAGTCGATGCAATTGATGCATCCTGGTGATTCTGCGGTACATTCTTTTGTGTCGTGGTGACCGGCACAGAAAGCACAGTAATGTTGGCTTCTGCATTCTTTTTGTAAGTGGCCAAATCTTTGGCACTTGTAGCATCTTTTAATGTTAAAATGCTCTGTGATATTGTAGATCTGCCAGCCGAGGTGCAGCTTGGGGGATTGCAGGAATGTATAGTATGCCCTTGGGCTACACTCGGCAACCCATTTGACATTTTTGCGCTGTCTTAATTTAAACAATATTTTAAAATCACTGTTATCAAGATCAAATTCAGATTGAAGAGCTTCTTGCAATTCCTCTTTTTGTAGATCTGTTGGAAGATTATGAAAAGCAACAAGAGGTTTCCTGGTTGCAGGATACTTTATATCCACCAAAGATGATGCTTTATCAGAGGTTAATGTATCCTTTATCTTTTTACGGTCAGATTCTGTTTGGCAAACCACCGCTATTCCACCTTTTTGGATTGACCTGATGGAAGTAATGTGAGCACCTATTTGGGTTAACGGAAATTCCTTGGAAAGTTTCTCTTTTAATTTTTTACTCGTAGTATTTGCTTTCGGATAGATTAATAATGTAGGTTGGACAGCTGGTTTAGGGATGGTTTGCTGTAGAGCTTCAGCGTACGTGAATCCTGTTTGAGGAGTTGGCAGTAAAATAGGCTGCTGCACACTTGTAGAGGTAGTTGGTAAATTCGTTGGAGTATGATGGTGAGTAATTTCACAGCAAACAACTGTGGAAGTATTGACTCCTTCCTCTACAACAGGGGGTTTTGGAATATATTCAGGAGCCTCTTGGGCCAATGTACGAAAAGCTTCTAGATATTTAAGAAGATTCTCACGCAAGTCTAGAGGAAGGTAAAATTTTCCTCCTCTACAGGTATTTGCAATAATTTTAATACTTTCGTAAAGTTTATTGATCTTATCACCGTATGCTATGTCTGTATTGATGAAATCAAGAGGATCCGAATTATTCGCAATATCTGTTACATTTGATACTGAATCACCATCCTTACTCGACATTTTTGATGGAATAAATTGAATAATAACGTGAGCAGTAAATTAACACGTAGCACTCATAAAGAAAAAATTTGTGACTTAGATAATATAGCAAGCACAGATAAACATTAAAAAAAGTTAAAAAGATAACAATGTCAATACAGGGAAAATACAATCAATAATTACATGATAATAAGAATAGATAAAATATACAGTAAGTAAAATAGCAATAAAGTAGTATAGATAAATTTTATATAGAAATCATTGCATCTAATGTAGTGTTTCAACACTTATCGAATGCAAGATAGAGTTGTCGGAATAATACTCGACGTTGAGAGCAATATAGTCGCAATGTTAAAGGTATACGATAAAATTATAATATAGTTATTTCCAAGTTGTTGGGCCTAATGGACGAACCCTATGAAGCTATTTGGTTTACCCTTGAAATAAACGATTCTTTACACCCGTTTTCAGTCTCTGTGGCACCTTATAACACATAGTAATAAATCACTTTATGCCTTAAGA
The DNA here is from genome assembly GCA_000611955.2 of Stegodyphus mimosarum. Taxonomy (NCBI): domain Eukaryota; kingdom Metazoa; phylum Arthropoda; class Arachnida; order Araneae; family Eresidae; genus Stegodyphus; species Stegodyphus mimosarum. Next base: position 114,200 of record KK114510.1, on the reverse strand, counting down.
CGTTTCGCACATTTTATGCTTCTCAAAAATATGACCATTCCTATATATCTAACTTCATAACAATCACTTTATGCCTTAAGATCACTTTATGCCTTAAGATCACTTTATACCTTATAAATCACTTTATGCCTTAAGACGTTTCGCACATTTTATGCTTCTCAAAAATATGACCATTCCTATATGACCATTCCATTATATCTAACTTTTAGTAATACAAAAATATAATATGAATATTAGATTTTAAACTCAGAGAAGTTGAAAGTCAGAGACGAAATTGCGTTTCGAAACTTTTACTTCGCAATACAGAATATATACTTTATGCAAGATCACAATCTTGTTTTCAGCTTCATATCATTATCATTTATTATGGATAAATTTCATGTCATTTTAACTAAATGAAGCCACATTTTCTGAAATAATATTGCGAAAGAAGAAATCCACGCTAAGAAAACGTTTTAAACACTTTTTATATGTGTTCAGCATTAAATGTATTTTCTTCATTGTAAATAGTAACAAATGTATCATTGAAGTAAAATATGTTTTACGTAAAAAAAAACTACAATGGTTTACGTACTGTGAATAGCTAGAGGCAATGTTATGTTTCGGAAAAATAGAATTCTGAAGTTTGCAGGTAAATATTCTTTCGCGCACCTGATTTCATTTGCCCTTAAGCTAAGTGAATATATTTTAAAAATACTCTGCAGGTATTAAAACATATTTAAAAGATGAAAGAATTGAATAAGTAATGAAAATGGGTATGGTTTTATTACTTTTCACTGTGCACGAACTCAGTTAAACATTTATGTTGGCTCCCTGCGTTTACATTTAATAAACAAGATTATAAAAAAGCATTCTAGGAAATATGTAGTAAAAATTAAGAAAATGCTTCAATTATTGTAGTGTGCTTTAATAGAAAAAATTAAGAATTTTTTGAAGCAAATTTAAAATTCCTTTTAACTATGAGAAAAATAAAGATAATAATTACAGAGCTTGAAAAAAACATTGTATTACACACTTTAATTTTTAATTTTTTAGTATTTTTAGTATTAAAAATTTAAAATCTTCAAGAAAGGCTTTTCTTAGTAAATAAATATTTTAAACAAAAGTGCATTTAAATAACAAACACGCATACACATATGCGGTCTTTATAAATTTGTCCTCATGAAGCGACTGTCAAAAACACGGCAGCTATTAGATTTTCCTCAGGTTTACAAGTTAACTTTTCGAGGATATGTGTCGGTTTGATATGTGATGTTTTTTATACTTCAAAGTGAATCGTATATAAATTATTATACATTACATACAGTATACTTCGAAACTCATGGGCAAAAACTTACGGGGTGGTAAAGATGAGATTAGGATGAGATTAGGAATGTTTTCACGAGTAAAGGTTTATTCCTCCATGAATAGCACATGTGAACTGAAATGAGGCTGCGCTGCTAGCTGTTGCGAAACCAAGGTACAAACTCAACACGTGGCGCATAATCTGCAGATATCAAGCCTTAGCGGGTGTGTAATCCTTCGTCTCATAATATTCTCCAAACCATTAAGTGGAGCACATTTACGGCACGGGAAACCACTCGTGTGTTAATATCCAGAGATTTTCCACTCTTTGTAGATGTGGTCTCTATAACTTATGGCGCCCGTACACTCCTGCCACACCCTATGCCATGCATGCCGATGACAAAGGATCCCGTTTCAAATTCTCGTATGTTTCAAATGTAAACAAATGTGGAAGTTATGATAACAAAAGTTAGGCTTAGCCGCACTGAAACAACTTCTAAATTCCTGATAATTCTACAACTATTTCATGCAGATTAACTAAAAGCATAAAAAGCTTAAGCGGAAGATAAGAACAACATAATTCAATTAGTTTTAAAGCAACAAATGCGCAATTTACAACATATAAGAATTAAAACAACTGAGCTCATTGAGCCGAGTAACACAGTGGGTATATTTATATATACACTTTTAGAGAGACCGATTGCAAACATAAAGGGAGGTGCCCAACTACGTGTTATAGCAGTCCCATATGTAAAATTTCAACGTTCTGTGACTACCCGTTTTTGAGTTATGAGAGATACATACATACGTAAGTACGTAAGTACAGGCGCCTCGATAAAATCGTTTCTGAAATCAGTTTTTTAAATCAGTTTTATAAGTCGTTTATGGAAAAAGAATCCTTTATTCTGTCCTTACGTATAGGTGTAATGCAAAAACATCGTTAAATTGCATTCGATAACGGTCAAAATGGATATTTACTTTAAAATATAATACTCAGAATTCCTCATGATTACAATACTTCTTTTAATTCGTATAAGGAAGTAAAAAGACGTTTTAAATCTAAATAACTTTATTTGTATTAAGACGAGATTTTGTTCAGTAGGTGCATTATTAATTTTATCCATAAATTAATTTCTTTTGGATTAGTGTCAGCTTACTGCTGAACTACTGGCAATCAGGAATATACCTATGATGCATAGAGGACCATTAATCTAAAGCAAGAGTTTTACTCTAAATAGTTATTACACCGTTTGCATTTTGAAGTTATGCTACGTAACTCAAAGTCAGCTTAGATAAAACAATTGTCCCCATGCTCTAAGAATTTATTTATGTTAAAATGTTATGAATTTTCTCCTAATTTTAACATGAAAATAAAATATGAAATATGAAGAATAAATAACCTCCCGTGCAGCAAAAAAGTAATATATGTTATCAATTCATTAGATATATGCATCATACGCAGAAAAATGTAAGCATTTTAATACATAGTAGACAGTTCGAAATCTATGCATTTATTTAAATGAAACAGTAAGTAAAACGCATTAAAGTGTGTAGTTCACATCTTATGCAATTTAGAAATTTAATATTACGTAAATTGTTCACCGAAGCTTGAAATAACTACCAGTTGAAGTTACCAACATAAGTCTCGAATAAACATTAGCTAATTACTTCGTGAAATAGTCGGATAACTTCGCATTTCCCAATAGAGGGGAATATGTAATGAGTTTTGCTTTGGGATATGCCTGAGAAAATTTTCCAGTTTACCTAATGTTCAGCAGATTAAAGTTGAAAGTAAATTGTCGATTCATTATTTCACAGCTAGAATCTGCGCTTTACAGATCAGAATGAAAAGCCAGGATATCAACCAAATATTTAAACATTTTTATTTTTAAAGAAACATTTCCTCCTTTCATTAGCAAAATATTTAAAATACCTCATAATTGATTTATTGAGAAATCTTTCTAATCCACAATGCGCATTCTTAGGCTAGTTAAATACAAACATTGAAACTACTAAATAAATCAATGTAAAGACAGATCGGATTTTTCATTTAGAAGCAGGAAACTAATTTGGTCCTTAAACCGATTGTAAAAGAGGAAAATCTGTAGTAAATTAAAAGAATCCTCTAAATATTTAATTTAGCTTCAGGAGAGTTTGCTTGAATCCAAAGGACATCCGATGCATCGAAGAATTCACAAACAGAGTTGAAACTTAATCTAAAAACCAGACAAGGAAAGTAATGCTATCAATTAGTTAATTAATTAAAAGTAATACACTGTTACAAATTTCAGTTAATTTTTCTATTTAACGGAAGACATTTCTACGATAGATTCTTACCCTCTTTTCTGCTAAATTTTCTTTCTGCTAAAAGCTAAAGAACCAGCGGTTCTCAACCTTTTGACTAACGCGTTCCACCTAAACAAAAAATTGAAAAACTTTAGTACTACCACTACATTTTACAGTAATTATTTTTTAATTTCTTAATAGAAATATTAAAAAATATATTTTGTCATTTTCCCAACCTAGCTACTTGTATTAAATATGTATACAAAAATATTAGATTGAAAATTGGTAACCATTTTAATTATCAAAATTAAAGTTATAATACTTTAATTCTAAAATTTCGTGCGAAATTTGGGCCAGTTTAAGAGACACAAATTGCTTTGTGTCTGAAATTGTCCGCTAATTCTCAGTCGCCCTATAAAAGGGGAAGTGTATAAAATATTTCTCCCGCCTTCTTCGAATGCCTTTGTGGTGTAGTGGTCAGCAACCTCGAGCGTTTTCGAGAGGTCCGTCGTTAGAGGGCATTACTCATTTTTTACTTCTTCTGCTTCTAAAATACCTAATGTCTCTACAAAGTAGCAAAACCTTTCATTACTTGCTAACTATTTTTCAATTCCGATAATTTCTTCTTAAAATATTCTGAAGATTATTATTACTCAGATTATAAAATTGATTCAATTGACTCAGATTTAAATTGGCATGCTTAGATTCAAGATGTCTTTTAAGACACGATGGTTTCACACTTCCGATTTGGTAATAGTTCCCTGCAAACAACACCTTGAGGTTGAGGGTCCATTTCATCTCTATTCCAAGTAAACCCATATTATAAAAAACTTTCATCATGTTTTCTGTAAGTAATTCTTCTTTCCTTTTCGATATTATTAGTGCTAGTAGATTGTCCTGGATCAATCACTGTGAATGATCACTTCCGCTTAGTCTATTCAAGCTATTTTTCCGTTTTGAAAATCTAAGTTTGTTTTATTATTTTTTTCACAAATACTTAAATGCACAATATATTATTAATTCTTCAAAAACAAACCACGATATTCTCAAATCGAATAGAAAAGTAAGGAATAGAAAAGTAAGCAACAAGAAGACAAAATACCTGTTGTCAGAAATAGCAAATCGACTTAAAAAAATCATTCTAATTGAAAAATAATGCAATATGAGCCCGGAGATAGTACGACATAAAGTGCAGACATGTTAATAAATTGATCAACTCTAAAAGAATTAGTGAGATACTATTATCTTTTTATAGAAACTTATTTTTATTTCCTATTACATACAACAACTATTTCTGTAACTCCTTTTAAAAGCATTATTTATGACAAATTTTGTTACGTGTATGGATAAAACAATAATTGGGAAAATAGAAACGGTTTATTGTCCTATATTCTGTGAGCGACTATGGACCTTGAACAAAGCTCAGACCGCATAAACTTACGAGTATTAGAGAAAAAATTTAAACAGGATGTTGTAGTATTTAGTTTTGAAATTAATAGTTCAAAATACTTTGTTTCTTTGCGGACACCTATTTTTCCGTTGCTTTCTACCAGTGGGGTGCCTACCATCAGTTAAGAATCACTGATATATACTTATTAAAATCTCTGCGCGTCTGTCTGATTGTTTGTGGGATCATCTCCTCCTTTCAAATAGTTGAGTTTTTAAATAAAAGATTTGTATATTTTACAAAATATGAAATAAAAATAGAGTTGCCAAACATTAAACATATTATTATTATATAACGTCATATTCTGACGTTGAAGAAAGCACGCGATTGCATGTGACCTCACTGTATGTCGAAAATGTTTCGTTAATGTTAGCACTTTAAATAAAAGTTGCTGTCGGCAACGTTTTAGTTTCAGGTTAGAATAATTGACACGATATGTTATTGTGACGTTAATTCTATTATTGGTATTGAGAAAAAGTTGCTATATTATATTAAATTTAAATCATGACGTCATAAGTATTAAGCTGAAGTGTCAAAAGTTTTTGTTTCATGGTTTGACAAAAAAAATTATTTACAAATTGGTAATTTCTTGAAAAGAACAAACTTATTTCATTCATATTGAAATGTTTCGATATATTTGCTTTTAAGGTGTACATAGAACGTACAAATTTTATTTTGGCTGCAGCTCGCTAATCCTTTTTAAATTCTACAGATTGAATTATAAGATTCTATATCTGAAAAAGAATAATTTTTACATAATTATGGAATATTTATTCTTATTAGTAATCTTCCTGATCGTAAACTATAGCTAGATTAAGCTTTTAAATTTTATTATAAAAAGAGAATGTTTGGCACAGGGGCATGGAACGCATTAGGCGCCTACCTGTAAATTTAAAATTATGAGAGAGGATTTATTATTTTTTAAATCCGTTGTAGAGTGAAATCCTTGTTAATTACTTTAAACAAATAGCTTTGCATTAAATCAGAGATTTTATTTAGAATCAGTAATTAGTTGTTGTGCGCTAGAGTAACTTATAAGATTCTGCCTCCACATGCTGTTCAAATACAATATCATTAATGAAATATACATTTTACGCGCGCTGAAGCAGTTTTTCCTTTTCCCTTTTTTTCCTTCTGCAAGAGTAGGGGAGTGAAAGAATGGGGGAAGTTTCTTCTATCTGCGTGCTGTCTTCCTGTCGCTTGCGGATCTTAAATCCAGTAAATTAAAAAATTTTATCAAGTGTTATTTCATTATTTTACGTGTTATGAAATATTCAACAATAGATCATCAATACGCAAATACTGTAGTCAATTTTGGAATGCATTTGATTCTAACTTCCATTCATTAATATATATTTTTTTTAAATTTCATATTCAACAGTATGTCTTTCCTGAATATTTTACGCCCCTGTGCTTATTACTAACTAAGGTCAATATGAGTATGTCTACATCATTTCCAATTATTATGAAAAATCCCTCTGAACACAGATTTCTCTTATCTGAATCAAAAGCTGAAAGTTAGCAACAAATTCAAAATTATCAAACGGGAACTCTCTGATATGCAGTTGGTAGTACCATTTCTTAGTCTTAGATTAAACAATCAGCCGGACACTTGTATTAAATTGTGTGAATTTTCAGATAGGATGACTATATGTATTCCTTTAAACCAGAAAAATCTTGGATACCATTCCATCGTGAAGACGTTCAAAAATTACAAATATACTCACAATTGTTCTAGACGCGCTGCTTCCAAGTACAACTGCTCTCAGCAAGTCCAAAGTGAATATGATCTGAAATTTCTTTAATACTTACGATCAAACTTCCGCAAAGTTTCAAACAGCAACAGTTCATGAAATACAGAACAATTGTGTGAGCAGAGATGTCTCTCTACTGTTTTTTATAGCTTTCAATTGATCGCGAGAAATTTCTAGCAATTTCTGCTCCTTGAGATATCTGGAAAACAATAAGAGGATGTAATTACGCTTACTGTTAACACAGTAATTACATCCTATTATTGTTTATTTAATTTATTTAATTTCAGTACAATTTAAAGAAATGCCTGTTTATTAAATGTTAAAAGAACGTGCTCCTGTATATTTACTTTTCCGGCATAGCTTTCTCTTAAAACTTGTCTCGCGCTGCATTGCAATTATAATTCTATTAAAATTAGATATCTAAATACGAAATTCGTAAGAATATAATAATAAAAGGACCATAGAAAAATTACGCATTTACGCATATTTAATAGATCCCTTATGTTCAAAGCAGAAGAACAGGTAATCTGGTGATACGAGTATTTGGCTTTTAGATCTAGAGCCGTGGCAGTACAGTACATGGAAAATGTTGGGTGCTCTGGATAAGCACGTACAAAAATTGCTAAGACGTAAATTTTTTAATCACACTTCCACACGAACAGTTTGACAGTTAAATACAGCAGCAAGTAATTAACCGAGGTTCGAGTCATAAAATAATTTGAATTGAATCCTTTAGGCTGCAACATGGTAGAGAGATTATACACATAAATATGCATTTTCATAATTCAGTTTTACGGTTTGTCTAAGTTCCATGTTAGCATACATATATCACAACAAGCTTTCAAATAATGGGCTTTCTTCTGATCTTGGAACTGACCTGCTTAATGCATAGAAACCTATGAATATGTAGCTTTATATAATCATCAGCGCATGCGAGGAGTAGATGAAAAGTAATTCCATGAGCAGACTTCGGGATTTTGGAAGATCAAAAATCATTTTCTCCAGCACGCTAGGTATCAGTGTTGAACAGTCCGTGTATATTCAGCCCACAGTCGTTATAGGTTATTAGGTTATTTTGATACGGGAGACGTGAAAAATGAGCAATGCCCTCGCCAGAACTCGAACTGGACCTCTCAAATACATGTCGAGTGTGCTAACCATTGCACCTAGGAAGCATGTAGAAATGAGGAAGAGAATGCCTTATATCGCCTTTAGTTTTATCACAAATAGTCGCAGAGTCTGAACTCCTGATAGAATTTCACAAATCGGAATGAAGAAGACGAGAGGATTCTTGGAATAAGTCGTTGAAGGGACGCTGCTCATCTCATCCCAGTCAGAGGCCGAATTTCGTCGCCGTCGCTCACAGAACGTTTCGTCACTGTTGGACAGGAACGTTTCACCTGCTTATTTGTATTATATAGCTGGCATGCGTTCTACCAAGTTACTATTATGGTATAAGGAATAATTCTAGCCTTTCATTTTATGATGAGCCAAAGTTGATTAATGACACGTAAAATAAGAATTAAAGCGAAAATTACTTAAATAATATGCACTAAATATTAAATTTGTCATAAAGATTTTAATGAACTAAAACTTTGGATAATATTGCCCTGAAATTGGCCATTTCATCGATAGTGAATATTTAAACGTATATCAAATTAACGGTGAGCCCACCAGCGGCCGAGCGGTAAAGACGCTGAACACTGGTAGTTCGGTCCGAGGTTCGAATTCCGTGAACGGGCTGGCTGCATGGGCGTTTTCGTGGTTTTCCCCATGTGTAACGTGTATACGAGCCAGTTTCCCTTAGAAAGTCCTCCACGAAGGCATCCCTCCCTTTAGGCAGATAGCCCTCGTGTGCTTTGCCATAAGTGAATAACCTAACCTAACCTAACCAAATTAACGGTTATAATACTTTCTTAAGCTATTAACTATTTTAATATTTCCTTTAGACGTCTGATTTTTATACTTCTCTTAATAGATAATGATAGAAAGAACTATTCCAAAACTATATTCCAATAATGATTAAAAATAATGCATTAGCTTTCCTTGTCATCCAAAAATGTCCTAATCAAGATACCGAATTTTTTTCACAAGAAACGATTACTAATATTTGTCATAGCTATTTCAACATTCGTTTTCTGCTAAAGTATAGCAGATATCGGAATTGAAAGCAATAACGGACTAATTATTGGTTTGGCATTTTCTATTTTTGTTTCTTGAGCTATCTATCTTTACATTATTCTTCATCATCCTTCAAATGTTCTATCTCAAATACCTTTACAGAGATGGAGTAATAATATATTAAGTTTGATTAATTAGCTCATTTTGACTCTAGTGATTAGTACATAGTGAATTACAGTGATCATTACAACTCTAGTGATCATTACAACTAGTGATTAGTGAACCAGGAAAATGATTAGGCGCGACAGAAATGATTCATGTATTTGGCCAGGAGTTCATTAACTTCGATTGCTTTCTGCGTCAGGAAGCAAAATAGAAGGATAGCTTAAAGATCTCTCAGATAGGGGTTTTTAAATTCAGATTGAAACACGGGAGTAAGCTATTAGATTTTAATATCCCATTTCCTATAAAGTCATTTTATGTAAATAATTTCTATTTGAAACTTATACTGTATGCTTCCTTTTAATAAGAATATTTTGAGAGAGTAAATAGTAAAAATGACTTGTCAATTTCGATGCCACAAAAGGATTTATCTTCTTCATGAAATCTGATTTCAAACTTAATACCAGTATGAATTTTATTTCATACTAGCGGACAAGCCCGCCAGAGAAGCAGGCTCTGGCCAAAGCAAAATTTATAAGTTCTATGTACACCTGAAAAGAAAATTTACAAAAACATTTCAATATGAAAATGAAATCAGGTCAGTCTTTCCAAGCAACAACCCATTGGCAAACAATCTTTTTGTTGCCAATCCAGGAAACAAAAACTTTTGACACGCTATGTTAATACGCATACGTATGACGTCATGATTTAAATTTGAAGTAATATAACACATTTTTTCTAAATATCAATAAAAGAATTATTATGTCAATTATCCTAACCTGAAACAAAACTGTTGCCAACTGCAGCTATTTATTTAAAATGCTGACATTAACGACCCATTTTCGACATACAATAATGTCACATGCAATCGCATGCCTTATTCAACGTCGGAATATGACCTTATATAGCAGTAATATGTTTAATGTTTGGCAATGCTATTCTTATTTCATATTTTGAAAAATATTTTATAAACAAATCATACGATTTGAAAGTGAGCAGAGGCAACACTTTTCGAAATAAGGGAGATTTTTATTCCCAGCACGCGAGACTCTTGCCACTCGGAAAAGTCAGTGCGAAAATTAGTGTTTTCAAAGTTTTTAACTAATATCTCGGCCGATTAAAGTCGTACGAAGATGAGAATGGTCGAAATATCTTCCCATGAATTTCTGGAATTCTTGAAACTCAGTTCCCCGCCCTTCTGGAGGAGGTAATGTCATAAACAAGCAAACACACAGACCTGCCCCTATTTTAATAGTATAGATTATTAAATTAGAAATACCAAAGTATTTACAAAGAAATTAAAGTTCTATACTTACGCTAAAAATTAAAGAGAGAAATAAACGAATCAATTCAACGATTAAAACTACTTTGCGATAATTTTCGATTTTAATTATTTTTTGAATGCATGGAATTTAAAAAATAATTGCTATCTTTCCTGCAAATAATAATATGCTTTTAAATAATTATTATCAATCTGTAATATCAATTTTAGAACAATGACATTATCTTTTTTTCAAATTCTTTGAAAGTATATTCCTTAAAGATGACTTTTGACCTTTATCTTCTTTTCAGATTCTCTGAAAATATATTTCTCTAGGAAAACAAAGATAGGATATACCTTGAATTCTTTTCCATGTTTGTTCGCTGTTCATCAAAGCTGGAACAGAGCTAGATAAACTTCTACTAATGCTTATAAGACGTCTTCATCCCATGACAAATGTTTGGACCTGATTTTGAATCTGTTACAAAAAACAGCACAGAATTCAGTTTTAATTTTTTGTTTTGAAAGCAAATCATTAGTTATTTTCCATCTTTATTTGATATTGTCATTGACAATTAAGTTACTTTACATGTTTTACATGTTTGTCACATAAACGACTGATGTCAAATCTTTTTTAAAGTTGTTATCTTTATACACAGAAATAAAGTGATAAATTAATTTATCTTTGAAGTTTTCCATGTCATATAGTTGTTACGGAATTTAGCTGATACAGCTCCTGTGATGATAAGTCGTGATGTGGATACTGGAAAAGGCTAACACTTTTATAACTGTCAAGTGAATATCGAATAAGGGTACGTAAAATTTTTTCGTAAGAAATTTCTTTCGTGTGGTTAGTGGATAGGGAAGAGGAATACAAGATTTTTCAGTGTCATCACACTGAGGAATGCCAGATTCTTTAATACCGTCATTTTCTCTGTCTTGACCTAAACTGCAAAATCTTGGGCTAAATGTCATACTGTTTCCGCTGTACTATAGTCCATGACATACAACCAGTGCTTTGTCACAAATATGACCACACTGTCACAAATATGACTTTTCAAACTCAGGTACCAGTATAGACTGAAACTGCGACAACAGCGACAGCTATTTGAGAGGCAAATATTTAAAGAATTTTCTACATTTGACGAAATATCCATCGGAAATTAATCCTAGATATTTAATTTGATTTCTAAAACTAAAAAAAGTTAGCTAGTGAATGAAGAATTAGCTTCATGAAATTTTACAACAAGTTAATGCATAACACGAAATTTATTGTGGTTTGAAAGCAGCAGAAACATTCAGCGAATAAAAGTTGAAAGTTAGTGAAAATTTTTACGCATTGTGTTACTATGAGAAGTACGTAACATAAAGATTAGAAGGCAAATTTCTAAAATTTCGTTGTTTGATATGCATATACTTATTGTTACGAATTTTGTACTTATTGTTACGAATTTTGTACGTAGATAGACAACTTTAGTGCAATTATATGTAAAACTGTTGTATTATTCTGTGTAATATAACATAAGAAAAATCTAAAACAGACAAGCTATGCCGGAAAAATAAGAACACAAGGGCAAGTGGATTTAACATTCAGTAAATGGATATCTCCGTAATTTTGGGAGATATTTCCAAGCTGGCAACGAGTTTGACGACTTATTTTGTTTCGCCAAAAGTCGCCAAACCTGGCAACATTTTGATCCCATCCCTGTATCACTGAAACAGATATTTTAGTTGACCACTATGTTAGCTGTAACCGTAATTCGACCTTCGCCTTTCAATAATTTCGAGAAGCAGAAAGTACTAGAAAAATGTAGGGGGCCGGGTGAAAATGGCCCCCTACATTTTTCTAGTACTTTCTGCTTCTCGAAATTATTGAAAGATATAAGATGAATATATTGAAAGATACAGATCCGCGCATCTGCTCTCAGTTGTTTTTGTTGTTAGTTATTAGCTCAGCATGAGTTTGGAGTACAGAGATATCTCTGGGTTAGATTTCTCTTTAGATGTGCTTTGCATTGCGTTGGGTTTAACGTTCTTAAAAGTTTGAAGAGTAAATACTGATTGCACTCTGTAACACTGTGAATACCTGCAGGAATATTTCTCTGGAAAGTCACAGAATCTTGAAGAAATTTCAATAGTTATCAAGAAAATCTTTCAGATAAATACTTAATTAAAGAAACATTAAAAAAATGTTGATTTAATTAATAGAGGGAATAAGTTTGATTACGAGTTAGTTATCTACGCTCTTGGAAAAAATTTCAGCATCATGAAATTTGAGTTGCACCTTTTGGTTCTCTTCTAATTCAATCTATAGTAAAACCAGTCTTGAAGAATATCATGAAGTATGTGACGAAAGGATATCAAAAGTATTTATTAAAAATAATGTGGGAGTTAACTACATTTGTTTAAAATTATTTCAGACATGATTGACTCACACTGTAGGAAGCTTTCATGGTTTGCTCTAATCATCATTACTGAAAGACATATCTTTTTATACTGAATTTTATTTCAATAAGACAATGGACTTACCATATTAAAGGTCTATGCAATGGAAAATAATGTAGCTCTGTATAAAAATGTACGCCAGTAACCTAGGAAGAGTGAGCAATGATGAACGGGCTAGCTGCATGGATAGTTTCGTGAGTTTTCTCATATTTAATTAAAATACCAGCCAGTTTTCTTAAGAAAATTCTCTAATTACACCCCTTAAGCAGATATCGCTGTAAACTCTACTGTAATCAAACAGTCTTTATGACAGCCCCAATCCAAATGATATAGAGTAATTACTTCTGACTGATAAAATGTGTGACGTGGTTGCACATCAGTAAGCTTAATAACACCATATTATTTTACATTTAATATTCCACGGAATTCAGTAATTAACAAACTTTACACTTCCATAATTACATAATCAGAAACATTATACGGAATAACTATTGAATCGAAAAGCAGCTCACTGTGACATTACGTTTCTTGTAAAGCAGAGCAATTGGAATTTCTAAATGTTGTGCAATAATCGACAACTGTAGCTAGTCACGTGGAGTGGTGAAAGATTACTTGAATGTTTAGTTGTTCATCATATCCAGAGTTCTCATTAAGGGAACAATGCTCCATTTCGATTAAACTCCAGCGAACAGAGTGAGTTGCGTCCTTTTCTCCATTGATCACAAGGAAATCAAACTGTTACCATAAGGGAGAAATGAGGAACTTGAGTGAACTTCCAACAGATGTGTTTTCGAAGTAAAACTGAAGTGGAAAATGACATCATTTTATGAAAGCAAAATGAAGCATCTCTTGAAAGCACTGACTAATCCTAATCTTTCTCTGCTATATATCTAAACTGTAGTCTCTATATGACCATGACTTTTAACTACTCCCAACGAACATATTTTCATGCATGTTAACCATTCATTGACAACTGAAAGCAGCTTGAGAACACAGAACGAATAAAATCATGAATATGTTAGAAAAGCTATAAAATATGTTAGCAAAGCCTAGTTTCGTGGTTTCAGCTAAATGCTAGGAAAATGAAGACTAACAAATCTTTTTTTTAGCTGTTATTAATATTCTTGGTCAGATGAGTGTAAAAATACATTTATGGGGCATCATATATTAATCGTACAAGGACTTTAAAATTATTTTTTAAAAAAGCACAAAAATGGCCTATATTATGATTACGTTTAATTTGTGTCTGATAATGTTGATTAAAAATTCTTCATTGTTAGCTGACGCGCAATTTATTTTAGCCCCACGTAAAAGCTATCACAGTAGTTAAAATTAGAACTCACATTTTAGTGCATTTAAATAAAACAGTGTAACTCAAAATTATTTATACATTCCATTTCATACCTTTTAGTCTACAGAATGCATAAAATTAATATAAAAAGGAAATCATCGCTTTTAAATCATCGTTGTAATTTAGTAAACCTATGGTACTAATGCCGTACACCTAACACTAAGTAAATTACAAGTAAAATAAAAGCGTTACAATTTTGGATTAAATTTCAGTAACTTTCTTATGTATCAGGGATGGCGAAACTTCATGTGAGTAATAGCTGCATGCTTGAATGCATGAAAATTCGAAAGCCGCAACCAGATTTTCCAGAAACAAGAAGTTTATATTTAGATCATTTTAAAAGCAATAAAATTGGTTTCAGATGGAAAGAACATATGCCAAATAAGTGAAACGTTTTTACTGTTACTCTCCTTTTGCCCTTTCGAGGTTTTTTTATTCCACATTACCTACGTATTAGTTTAATTTTAAATCTATAATACTCATATTCCTTTTTTACACCCACTTATAGAATTTATTGCAATCCTTACTACTCTACATAATATTTTTTAAAGCATGCTTTACATACTCTTCTTAAAAATATATTTACACGCACTTAAAATATTATATTTATTTAAAGAATTTAAGTAAGTTTCTGTAGCTAAATTTCAGAATTTAATCACTGCGTTTACAATCTCCAAAATTCTAATTTACAAGCCACATTTATATAACTCAACTCTGTTCTTGCGTTTTATTATTTTCGTTCTATCAAACTACCCTCCAATTACTCAATTCGGTTCTACATTTCACAACAGCATTTTCGAAAGCATCGTAAATAATTTATCCGAGTTTCTTTTTCTATGCCATTCAAATTAAATTTTAATTGAATTAATTGATCCAGTTTAATATTTAATATTTTTTATAATTTTAGATACATTAACGTTTTTACTATTTCCTTTTTTAGGCTATAAGTCTTTCATTCTTTCAATAAAAAAAATTTGACATTCAAATATGTTTACTTTTTATTTACAATAGTTACTTTTGATTTACAATGTTTTCAGAAGTTTGCATTTCCTTTAGTTCAGAATTTTTTTATATGCTTATTTAGCACATGGCTTTCAATTTGCCTACAGCATTTTCTCGTTTTTAATTTCAAGAAGTTTTTCATACTTTTTATTTTAAACAGTGTTATATGTTTATGGGTTACATAGGAACTCATTATGTCTTTATGATTAATTAAAATAAATTTCTTTTGTTTTAATTTTTATTTTTAGCCCAAAGGGGCAATTTTCCTAGAAGGACTATTAATTTCGGTTTAGAATTTTGCTTCCGCTCAGTATAAATGTCGGTTCACTTTTCAAATTGTTGCCACCAAATATTAGAGCCCTACATTACATTTAAAGAAATTAAATAATGAAGCATCTCCATGAACGTATGTATGTTTCTCACACTTTGAAAAGAAAACGGTACCAAGAGACATCAAATTTTGAGTTATATTGTCTTCCATTCGTATATGGGCAACTGGAAGCCCGAATTTCGAATTTTTTGATTATCTGCTTCATATTTTGTCAAACATTAAAAAATTTTTGATTAACAAACTCAATGATTTCAAAGAGAGAAACAGCAACACTGTACAAAAAAAATATATCCCCTGCACGTGAGACTGCCTATCGGAAATTCTAAAAGTATGCTCGTTTAAATATTTTGTGATATTGCTATTGAGTTGAATTTTATGTTTTAAGTACGAACAACATGATATTTAATAAGTAAAGATAACAAGCAAAGCGCTAATAAAAGCGCCTCTTTGGGAGCAAAAATAAATCTGAAAGCTTTCAGATTTTTTAAAATTCTTTATTGCTTTCTTTTTCAGTAAAAATTTTTTAATGACTTTTAATTCATAATTATTGCTTTAAATTAATTCAGTTTTAAAATTTCTGTTCAGACCTCTTTAAATCTTTCTTTAAGAAACACTGAAGAATTTTTCAACTGCCTGTTATATTACATTTATTATGTTATTCTAGTGAATTGTTTTCCCAAATTTTATATGTGCATACTATTAGATTATTAACACGCTATTTTCAAGTACTTATTATTTCTTGATTACTTAATTAATTTCACTGAAGATAACATGTTTTAAGAGTGAAAAGAGTCTCTGAATAATCCGCTTCTGCAAAGTCACCAGTAGGCAATGAAATGTTATAGTTGGTGGTCAGAGGACAGTGAAAGATATAATGGTTCGGGGAAGTTTCATCTCCGCATACATATTGCGCTGTTGTGGATGCGCAATGGCGATTATAATAGCTTTGGATTGGTCCATGTCCAGTTACATAATTTGTGAGCAGTTTTATGGCTTGCAGACGTTCCGTTGAGACCTTTGGAAAGTGCTCGTAGGTTCATCTTCTCGTCACTGCCTGCTCCCATACTGATTGCCATTTCTCAATCCCTTTTTTCTTTAGCAAACCCTTTAAAAAACAGGCAGGGGCAGGTACTGCGATTATCCTTATGTTATTGCTTGCAGCTACCTTTTTCGAGAGTGCATTTGCTGCCTCGCGACCTATGTCTCCTGCATGGGCTTTCATCCAAACCAAGTGCATTTGAGGGTTGTTTTGGAGAGTCCTTTGCAGAGTGATAAGTGGTGAGGTATGAGTACGATTGTCTATTGCATAGAATGCGGAAGGGACTATCTGTGAAGAAAGTTGCCCGTGTAATGTTGCCGTCAATTAAGTAGATAATTGCTGCCGTTATAGCCAACACCTCAGCCTGAAATACACTATTTTGTGTATTCAGAGACCCTTTTTACTCTTACAGCACGTTATCTTCAGTGAAAGGAATAAAAGCACTTTCCCCACCGTCGTTATACTTTGAACCGTCTGTGAAGACATTTTGTAGGACAGCCATGTTGTGGAACTAGCAGATTGTTTAGAAACAATTGTGCATATCCCAAGTGCTTTGCGAACGGGATGGGTATATAAAGGAGTCTCCGGGTGTTCGAATTGCACGAGGCTATATGTGACATCTCCAAATGATGCATCGTTTTTGAGGTAGATCAACCTCATGCAAACCGACTCAAGTTCTGCCTTTATATGAAGGGGCAATATTCCAGCCAGGACCGTTGCCGAGTGGGAAGCTGTTGTCCGATAGGCTTTGCATAGGCTGAGGGCAAAGGGGCGCTGTATAGAGGTCAGTTGTTTTATCTTGAGGCTACTCATCAGGTGAACCCGGATGGCCGCAGCATACAGTGCTGTTCCTTCTCCTACTGTTAAGTACAGTTTGTTCTGTATGTACGGGCTTTTGCCCCCAGTTTCTGCCCTGAAACTGACCTGCTTTCCCTGCTATGGCTGAGCTCTTATTGCGAGAACCTTGAATATGAGTAATCCAAATTAGGCCTTGGTCCCATACTATTCCTGGGTACTTGAGGCTTTTAAAAAATTTAATGTTTCTGACGTTTAGCTTGATGAATGGGCGTGTGGTGGGATTTGTGCCCTTTTCTGGAACCTCGAGGGATGCAGACTTCTGACTCGAGATTTTTAAATTAAATGCTTTGCAGAGTTCAGTGAATTGTGCACAGACGTCTGACATATTCTTCTCTAATTCCACTCTCGTGCGATCTTTAATTAGTAGTGCTGCATCGTCAGCATATGCTACTACTGTTGTGTGAACTGGCCAATTTGCTTCTAGAACTTTGCTGAACGTCAAGTTCCATAGCAGTGGGTCTGCTCACAACCCTTGGGGGCAGCCTCTTAGCTGGGACTTCGTAGTTACGCCTTGGTTATTTGATACGATGTGTTGGCGATCGTTAAGACAGATGCTTAGTACATTGTATATGTTAGCCAGGCACTGTGTATTTCTGAGAGTCTGCTTTATTGCTGGTCACCAGAGAGTATCGAAAGCGATCCTCATATCCAGTGAGATGAACGCAGTGTGTAAACCGTTTTATATATTCCACTAGATCTGTCTTAGAATGCAGTCAAGTGTATGCGTAGTTAAGAACCACTTTCTAAAGCCAAATTGCTTGGCAGTGAGAAAGTTTTGACTGCTAAGGAAAAATTTGAGATGATTGACTTTAAGTTTCTCATAGAGTTTGCCCATCGCCGACAAGAGGCAGATCGGCCTGAATGAACGAGGGTCTTCTTCGTCCTTGTTCTTTTTAAGAAACGGAATTACCTGTTCCCTTTTGAGAGGCTTTGGGAAGATTTTTGCATCCAATAGCTTGTTGAAAATCTTTGTGAAGAAGGAAGGCCGAGCCTTATAAGCTACTTTAATAATTACGTTACTTAGGCAGTCAAGTCGCGGTGCTTTCTTTAGCTGGAGGCATCTGAAGATTTGCTCAACTTCCTTGACTGTAAAAGGAAAGTTGTCTTCAGTCTTCGGTATGCTACTGTTATTTCGGACAGTGTTCTGTGCAGAGGTGTCTTCTTGAGGTTCATCTTCCGGAGAGATAGCGTCAAGTAACGCTGTTTCTGTATTTTTAGTTATGTTTCCCGTGTTGCATGAAGGTGACGGTTGGATGTGGATTTGCAATGGCTGAAAAGCTTTTTGTGTGGCGATCTTATGCAAGAATCCATAGGATTGCTGTTATTGGTGCAGAACGTCCATTTAGGCAGATAGCTTTTGGCTACTTTGCCATAAATAAATAAATAAAACCTGTCTTAAGTGCTTCGTGGAAGATTGGAGATTGAGCCACAGCATAGTAGGCGCGAATTACGTTTTTTTACGTTTTAAACAGATTTCAATATTTGTTCAACATTATCTCGAAATTAGCGGCTTTCAATTTTTAAGGTATTAAGTAGTCTACCGGTTTTATGGTATTGGGTGGAGCCTGAACAGTAAATAAAAAGGCTTCATTTGAGTTTGTATTTACTGCACCCTCCAGCTTAGTAAAAGGTGGTAATAAATCATTTTGGTTCTAAGGACGATGTCTGTCTTCCATAGATCCAGGAGTTTATTCTTAAGGAAGAATAGAAAACGTACATACTAGTTTGCTTTAAATTTTCTTTCTTTGATGATTTTACCATCTATATCGATTTTATTTTTATACCGCTACAAATCTGTCCAGTCTTAAAACAAAAGTAAGAAACCCTATCGTTTTATAAATAGTTTAAAATTGCTTGTATCAGACGGTTAGCGTATCATTTTCCCTTATTCCTACTATTTTTCAATTTCAATGGAATTGATATTTTACCTTCACAACGGAGCTACTATTTTGAACAGTATCTTTAAATTGTTAGTAGAAGAAAAAACATCCCAACTTCTGAAAAGATGCTTATTTTAGAAGTTATAATAACAGATAAAAAATATAAAGAACGTAAAATCAAATACAGTGGGAAAAATAGTATCTCAAAATCTTCCATTGAAAAAATGGAGCTACTTCTTTTCTAACGAATGTTCAAAGAACTCATTCCTTTGCATGAATAATGTCTATTCAAATAAGAATCTTTTAAAATTTATATAAAGAAGAACTTGTAGCAAAGACTTAAATTACGCTGTATTTCTTAAGTTTAGTTTCTTTTCAGAATTTTCCCCTTGAGGCTATTCCTTTTATCTGCAATTTTGAAAAAAGATTAAGAGAACAAAGTGATTTGTTGTGGGTTCAATCTGCCACGATTAGCTTTATTACATTATTAACTATAGTAAAACAGTTTTACAGATTTCATGGAAAATGTGTATTTTTCCCCATTCATAGTTAGGTTATATTTCTTTGCAGCAGCTATAAATCTCTTTAAGGATGTTAGATATTTCTTAAGCATGTTCAGATTCATTTTTACCAAATATAGTTATATCAGCAATAGATGGAAAGGTTCCTGATAATTTTTCATGGGAAATTATTTCATCACCTGTTCTCTGCAAAGAAGCATATTCATTTTTAAATACAAAATGCGATATCATTCGAAAAATTCTATTCGCAAGAATAAAACTGCAATTTTCTTACCTCTCATGTCTGTTTTGCAAATGAATGTGCATGAATATAAGAAACTATTTCAGTGTGCCTCGGGAACATTAGTCTTTGAAGATATACGGGAAATAATCATTGAATAATAGATGGTATTACACGGATTTACGCTTTTCGAAAAATTATTCAAAACTATATATATACTGCCTGGTCATTTATCTCTATTAACCTATCTATCTTTAAATGATTAATCTAATACCTCTTTTTACATTTTACATCCGTATACCTATATACTATCGGTATCTTTGTAAAGTATATTTTAATTTTGTAACAGTTATTTTAATTTAGGTAAACTTGTAATGACATTAGGTTATTTAGAAACAGGAGTGATGAAAAACGAGCAAATCTTCGCCGGGAATCGAACCACAGATCTCTAGATTAGGCGTAGAGCATGCTGACCACTACACCACGGAGGAGAATAGTATTTAGTTCAATTGACTTCGACAGAGAGTTAGGATTTCTGAATAGCTCTCGTTTGCATTTGGTGGTAGGTTTCTCAAAGCTGTTACTACTATCGGCCGTATTATGCGCCTTTTTATAGTTCGCTGGCTAATTTAATATTACGAGCCAACTACTTCAGAACTGTGTTAGATTCAGCCAAATCTCTTTAGTTAGTCATTAGTTAGTTCTTATTTCTTATTTTTGAATTCAAGCCCGAGTGGAAACATTGTTGTAAGCCCGAAAAAAGGAGCCGACTGTTTATTTTATTTTTGAACCCTTTTTTGAGCTTACGCTGTCTGTTATTTGAACTAAGCGATAATTCGCTTAATAATTCACTAGGTTCTTCGACATTTAATTTAGCAGAATAAAAGTAAGGGCTCTACATCTTTATACAAGTTGTTTGAGAAATGTAGCTAAAAATTTTATTTCATAAAATAGTAGTTTTAGACATGCATTTCTAAGTTCCTAAGAATCATGTACAAACTTTCATCAGAACAGTATCAAAAATGTACACTGAAGGAGGTTGTAGGTACAAAATCTAATATTTCATCCAAACCTGTAAAGACATTAGGTTATCTCGAAGCGGGAGACATGAAAAATGAGCAACGCACTCGCCGGTACTCGAACCACGGACCTCTGGAATACGAGCCTAGCGTGCTGATCACTACACCAGGAAGGCACGCAAAGAAGGCGGGAGAAATAACTTATATATCCCCTAGAATCATCATCCACCACGCTTTCAGTTCGGGAGCCAGTGTAGGTTTATTAGGTATTTAGGAAGCAGGAAAACAAACAAATGAGCAACGCCTTCACCGGGACTAAAACACGAACCTCTGGAATACGCTCCCAGCGTGCTGACCACTACACCACGAAGACATGCGAAGAAGGTGGGAGAAATATCTGATATACTCCCCATTTTAAAGGCCGACTGGGGTTCAGGGGACCCTATCGCCAAATCCCGGTGGTGGAGAATCATCATCTAGCACCTTTTTAGTTCTGACGCCAGTGTAGAGGCATTGTAAGTTTTAGAGAAGCAGGTGAGATGAAAAATGAGCCACTGCCCTTGTCGGGAATCGAACCACGGACCTCTCGGTTACGCGTGCGTGGAGTGTGCTGATCACTACAACACAAGGGCATGCGAAGAAGGCGGGAGAAATACTTTATAATATATATATGTAAGAAAAATAAAGAATATGTCTAAGATTAACAACGTAAATTTCTCTTCTCAATTCTAAAAATAATAACCTCTCTACGCACTGCGTCATTTCTAGATTGATCCATGCCATATGACTCTTACATAATTCTGATGATGTAAATGGAACTAAAAGTCAAGTAACCAATAATAATTTTACAGAAGTATTAACTGTCCAATCAAAATGCATTGTAAACCAAAACTAACTCAGTCTGAATTGCGATTTCACTCTGAACGTAACGCACTTGCTCTTTACGCTTCGGTCTAGTTGGACTGCTGTCTGCTGCTTTCTTCTTTCGTACTGAAAATTAATCTAAAATGTGAGTTATTTTGGAATAGGCACATTTCATGTGCCAAGTTGATTGTGGCCACAACAAGCGGAAATAAAAAATGAAGATTTAATCTGCCTTCGCCTCCAATTTCCTATTCGTTATAGATCAACACTTCTACGACGTTAAAATTCCT
>KK114510.1:72788-92032 GCA_000611955.2 Stegodyphus mimosarum | reverse complement strand
ATATATATATATATATATATATTACTGTTGAAAACTTTATAAAGCACTAAATCAAAGTACCTTGCCAGAAATGTTCGAAAGGAAGATGTTCTTTACTTCATAGCTATAAAGGAACATAGAAACAGTAATATTTGAAATCGTCCAAGCGACATATTGCAAATTACAAGAACTTAAAAAGGGTTTTTTAAAGTTTGCCGTTGGAGAGTGAGTTCCGCCGAAAAGGAAATGGACTGTAGACAATTATAAAAGTTTATTCATCAATGGAAAGGCACGGGGGCCAAAGTGATCAGAGTCGCACGCTCTTGTTAGCACTGATGGCTATTACAAAACAACGGGCAGTAGCCCAAAGGAAACAACCGCTCCGCTAGCGGTCTACAGACGTTTTGCTGATCTAAAATGTACTATTGCAACATTATTTATCAGAAATGTTAGGCATGAGTATTTCCAATATTATTCACTTATATCATTTGATTTTAGGTTTTATGATAATGTGAATAGAATAAAAATTTATTTGCGACTTTTCTTTGTCTGGTCACTTTATATGTTATGTTTACGACGGATATGATTTTTTACATTATTGTACGAAGTAAAGGAAGTA
Organism: Stegodyphus mimosarum; assembly: GCA_000611955.2. Classification (NCBI taxonomy): domain Eukaryota; kingdom Metazoa; phylum Arthropoda; class Arachnida; order Araneae; family Eresidae; genus Stegodyphus; species Stegodyphus mimosarum. The sequence goes on along the minus strand of KK114510.1, from coordinate 91,434 downwards.
ATGTAATTGAGAAAATTTTCGGATATCGTATTTCAACGGAAATATCCATAACCGTACCGAGTCAATATGCATGATTTTTTTGCAAAACGTCTGTACGTGCGGACACCCCTCGAGGTAGTCACACGCTACCTTCATATACTGATGGAAAGAAAATCTCGACGACAAGAAGGACTTGTTCTAGATAACCAAAATTTGGTAAGCATGTTTATATATCTAAAAGATGACGTCTATTCAAATTTCGCGACAAGCGCATAAGTAGGGCGTCAGTAGCACCACTATGAACAAGCAAATCAGGTTTGCTTTAAATACGTGCTGTAAATTTTGAGAGCATTATTTGTCGCTGAGATGTGACATAGTCAATTCATGTTAGTCAAGAATACTTTAAGACTAGAACGCCCGCCAGAGTCATTTCGACTCCAGTGGGATTTATAAGCTAAACACATAAACGAGAACACAATAATGAATATATTATTCAATTAAAACTTCTAAATTTGTAATTAGGAATAATAGATACAAATATTAATTTAAAAAGGGTAACTGAATTTACAATTGTAAGAAAATGAAAAAAATGGCGTGCTTTTCACAAAATTCATATACTTACAATCGTTTTTAAATTAAAATTCAGGAATGCAGTTTTTGCATGTGTAATCTAGCTTACCATGAAATTTTCCGCACACCATTTTATTGCATGAAATATAGATATTATTAGTCATATTACCATTACAAAATTTTATTTCACATTTCCTCCTCTTTGGTGAGTCTGCTCTGCTTGCATTTCTCTTTGGTTTATTAGTAAGGCGTATGTAGTTTTGATGCATTTTATCAACTAACATCTGGATGAACGTCTGTCTTGTTATTAGTTTTTCAATATTTTTTTAAAAATAATCCAGTCATTTATAGCAGCTGAATCTAATGTATTGTACAAAGTATGAATAAGCTATCTTCTAGAAGGTGCTTTTACAGTGTACTTTCTAGCCATCAATGACATCGACACCACATTTGGTTACATTATAAAAACTAATTATTTATGGAGTTTTCTTTTCATTATTAATACTTATATCGAGAGATGAATAAAGGGTATTTAAAAAAGCTAGGTTTTTCTTTCTTTTTCCCTGATATACTGTAGGATTAGCCCTTGTTTCGTCATCTCTCAAAATGTTAGATTCATACAGTGCCTCTAGGGAATCTTTCATGGACTTCGGAATTTCTCTTCTTACCCTGCTGACAGTTCCTACTAAGCTTGCTCCTTTGTTTTGCAATTCTTCAGCTAAATGAAGTGACATAAAAAGTTATCAACTATTTGACATTTGTTTAGAAAAGGTTTCAGCAGTCTCATAACAACGTATCCACATAATCTTTGATCACATGGTCCTTCCTAGATAAGGTAGGTTCCTAGATAAGGGAGGTATTTTGTTTTTACATCAACAGCAAGCCAAAACTTTTGTTCATATTTATCGAATTTTGACAGTATAAATTTAGTAAAGGAATATCGTGTTTTGCCTGGAAACAGTTGTTCGCCTATTGTTATATTTCCCGCTGGTTTGAAGCAAAAATACAATTATCAATGAAGCGATTCCGAATTTCAGATATCATTCCAAATTTAGTTTTTTGCAAGCGTATAGAACGTGTAGATTTCAAGTCAAATCGTAAAGATCATAGAATTTCACAAAAACTGTTTCTTCCCATAGCTTCTGTGCAAATAATCAAACCCCAGGGTTTACACCACAAGGAATGAAGATCTATTCCTTTCTCACCACTCACACCCCGAGCGTATAGTATTCCGATAAAGACAGGTAACTCGTCTATAGAAAGAAACCAAATGTAATTCGCAAGGACGCGCCTTGCCTCTATTTTGGTACATTTTTTATATTGTTCAAAACTGTTCTATCTGTAAATAAAAACCAAGCACTCAATACACTATTATCACTGATGCTTCTTTTGACATGATTTGTTGATCCACTATCTTGCCGTATAATATTTTGTTTTGAAAAGATTTAGGATATTATTTTTTATTTTTATACATTTTCCATCCTGTGTCATCAGGAGCAGTGAAAGCTTCAGTATTATCTGACGTATCTTCTGAAATTTACTTCTTCTCACATTCATCAGAATCTGCTGAATAATCATTTACACATTCAAAATCAACTATTTCAAAATCCCCGTCTTCAATGTCTGATAGTCCACCCCCTTCAGATTCATTATCTGATAGCTCACGTAAAGGATTTGCTATTTCCTCTGGCGTTAATTCTTTCTTACGAGCCATTTTTTACAATATATTCAAAGAAACTGAGTAGCATGAACATCTATGAAATATAAACACAAATAGCAACGAAATAACTGAGAAAGGAGTCATCCCAGTAAGAAAGCCGGCTAAATCAGCAGGTGCAAAGAACTAACCATTTTTTCAACTTAGGGGTGGAAAGAGGAATGTCACAATAACTGATATCTCACTCTTTTCAAAAAGAAAGTATAACACAAGATCATGACCCCTAATCAGGAAGGAAACGATAAAACTGCGGTTTTTTCCCAATATTTATGGGCCTATATCCCTGGAACGCCCAATGGAGTCGTGGGAAAAAACTGCGGTTTTTTCCCACGACTCCATCGGGCGTTCCAGGGATATAGGCCCATAAATATTTTTAAAATTATGTTAAATATTTCTGGTTTTGCAAGTCATAGACATCACTGATTAATTAAAAGTCACGGAAGGAAAACAACTGAAATGAAAAATTAGGAAAGATATGGGTGTTTATTTAAGGTGCGGAGTCGAAAGGACTCCGTCGTTCGTTCTAGTGTTAAGATGATGAAGAAGCCATTATCAACAGCTCAGTGAGTTTGAGAGATATTGTGGAATAGGGCTAAAAGAAGGTGGATTTTCTTTCCGTTTTCAGAATTTTTTTTTTCCTTTGTACATGGCTGTTAGAAGCAGTGGTCAGAGAAAGGTACTGGCTCAAGAAAGCTGGGTTTCGAGTAAACACATGGCACTACTGACAAGGAAGACTGCCGCGTTCGGGGTATGACTGCGGCGTATCATACGGCATCTGAAGTAAAAATTCGAGATGCAGAAGGCACCATATTGACACAACGAACTGTTACAAAACGGTTACATTAAGGACAGCTCAGAACCAGATGCTCTGTACCGTGTAGTCTAATGATTCCAAACCACTGCCGTTACCGACGCCAGTAGTATCAAGCTAGAGCTCAGTGAACGATGGAGTGGAGATCTGCTGTGCTTTACGATGAAACACGGTACAGCCCTTGGTGTTAGTTACCGTCGTGTTGTTGGTTAGAAGAAGGCCTGATGACAGCCTGCAACCAACCTGTCTGCGAACAAGACACACTTAACATATACCTACAGTTATGGTCTGGGAAGTAATTTCGAATGACAGGAAAATCACTCTCTTGGTTATCCTTCATACCCTGACTGCAAAATGCACATCAGTCTGGCCTGTTCTACTGCCATTCATGAACAGAATTCAAGAAGGTCTTTTTCAACAGGATAACGCCCGCCCTCATACTACTGTTGTATCCCAACATGTTCTACAAACTGTAGACATGTTATCTCCTCATCTAAAGTCTCAGATCTTTCTCTAGCCCACGTATGGGAGATCACTGAACAACAACTCCAGATTAATCCACAACCAGCGTTAACCGTCCTCGTATTGACCGACCAAGTGCAACAGGCATAGACTCCATCTCACAAACTGACATGCGGCACCTATACGACACAAAGCATGCACGTTTGCATATTTCTATTCAAAATTCTGCAGGTTACACCGTTTATTAGTATACCAGCGTTTCACATCTGAAACAGCTCTACTCATGCTTGACTAAACTATGATAAGGAAAATTTAATCAATTAAATATGTTACCTAGATAAATGCGTTGGAAATTTCATTATTCTACAATAATGTTTCTTGGCGTCGAGATGCTTCTTTCTTTCAGTGTATGTTGGGAGTGGGCAATAAAAGGGAAATTACCTGCCTTTACGGTAACTAGAATCGTCGTCTATACGCTGATTTATTTAGGCTCGGCTGGACTGTACTGATATTGCTAAGTATGTCTCGAGCTTTCTGATCTATACGAATTCAATAGTTATAAGGATGGCCCTTGGGTATTTCGGCCTTCCTGGATAACTTCTGTTGTGAAAGACCGTAATAACCGTGAATGGGCTACTAGATGGTTTAGATCTGGGTGGATCTCACACTAGTGCATTATACATGCGGAGAATAAAGAACTCTTTTTTCCCAAAACGCATTGTGAAATTGATTTAAAATGAATTCAAAAGGTCGTCTGAATTACGTCTGTAATTGTCCACCAGCGGTCGAGCGGTAAAGTCACTGAACACTGTAATTCGGTCCGAGTTTCGAATCCCGTAAACGTGCTAGCAGCATAGGGGTTTTCGTGGTTTTCCCCCGTATAATGTATATAAGAGCAAGTTTCCCTTAAAAATCCTCCATGATAGCACCTCTCCCCTTAGGCAGATAGCACTCGAGACGTTTCCGTAATCACTTAAACCAACCGAACCCGACTTCCGTACGTACGTATGTACAAGTAGACATCAACATACATACGTATGTAGATGTCTTTCATAACTCAGAAACGATCAGCCGAAGAGCATTGAAATTTTGCATATGGGACTGTTAGAACAACTGGCTGTGCACCTCCCTTTTTTATTTCAATCGGCTGTAACAAACCCATATACACTCATGTCCATAAATTAAGGATAATGCAAAATCAGGCAAAGGAAGAGTCAGAAGCAAAACAAATTTGACTTATTTGTAAAGCTTATTTATTAAACAAAAGATAAAGAGCAAAAGAAAGTTTAATTAAAAAAGATTATTAAAAAAATTAGCGATTTTTTCTCCTTCGACTTGATTCAAGTCCGGTGAGAATGCTGGCCAGTCCATACGTGTGATATCCTCCGATTGAAGGCAATCGCTTACGATGTTTGCACGGTGAGGACGGGCGTTGTAATCCATAAACACAAATTGTGCGCCGAAAACAAACGTACATGTTGTTCCAGAATGACGCCCGATAATTTTGGCTTGTCATGGTTCCAATTTGAACATGCAGGTCAGTTCTGGAACCCAGAATAATTCCACCCCAAACGAGCACTCTTGCACCACCGTAACGGTGTCGTTCAATGATGTTTTCTTGGTGGTAACGGGTACCTGGAGCTCTCCATATGAAAGTCCGGCGAGAATCAGACTGCAAGCTAAACCTGGACTCGTCGGAAAACATCACACGAGCCCACTGTTGCGCTGTCCACAATGCATGCTCTCTACTCCAGGCTAACGGCAGGCGACAGTGAGTTGCAGTAAGTGGAACGCATCTGACAGGTCTACGAGCATATAGACCAATCTGCCCTAAGCGTCTGTACATGGTCTGCCTTGAAATTGTCGTACCCGTGGCTGAAGAGAGCTGACGAGACAGGTCTGAGGCTGTGCTCCACCTGTTTCTTTTGGCAGTAACTGCAAAATACCGGTCCTCGTTGGTCGTTGTAACTCTGGGGCGACCTATGCTGTAACGTCTATTTACATTACCATCATCTTGGAATCGTTGCCAAAGTCTGGGCAATTCCAAATTCGTCTGATACTTTCAGTTGGGTACGCCCACATTCCAGACGGCCGATAATTCTACCACGTAAAAAATCATCCAAATGCGTCCTTTGTGTCATAACTATTCGGTTATTGCACTGAAATGCTTATAAAGCGCCTGCGAACCATTTTACTTCTTTGTCTGTATTCCTTATATATCACTCTCTTACACTCTCGTCATTGTGACGTACCATCGGTGTCATCTGGTTACTTCATGAAATTTGCATATGATTCTTGAGGATGTGTGTAGTGATTTTACAGGTGATATATTTATTTTAGAGTTCGATTTCCGCGTGACTCCGAATTATCCTTAATTTATGGACATGAGTGCATATATACATAGCCCCACCACCTTAAAAGTCCGTACCGGGCTTTAATTTTTGCAAGCGTTGTTCGGTTGCCCTGAGTCATGTGCTTCCGATTACAGAAGTGTTTTAAAGGACGAAAATATTCATGTTTCAGAAATGTCAAATTAAGAAAAAAAGAAGTTAATTTTCAACAAATAGTGAAAACTAAATTTTAATGCCGTTCGCCGGTTCCTATACTTATATTTGGGAAAGTTTTATACTCGTTATAAAAATCAAAGAAGTTTGACTCCAGTACGACCGAAGATGACCGGGATTCTTAATTCGAAATTAATTCGGTACAATTTTCACTTTGCCTTGAAGGATCTGTTAATTAATTTAGAATAACTTGAGAAAATACATTTTTAATGAAATCCTTAAAAAATATGCATAATTTAATAGAACGTAAAGTCGCGTGGTGTCCTAATAAGATTTTCGATTACTGACCTTGATTTTAGATATGATTATGACAGAGGTAAGTGCAATTAAATTAACGTGCATATTCCAGATTCACATAAACGTGAATGCTAATTTTGACGATAACATTGCCCAGACCTACGGTTTCTGATTATAAAACTTTTAAATGAATTTTTGTGTAATGGTTTAGCAGCACCTGAAGAAGTAGCTAATATTTTCACATCTATATTTCCTAGTTTTGTAGTAACTAATAAATAAAGTAATTTATGTTGCTAATTATTAAAAATCATTTTTTAATTTACCTCTTTTATAAAGAGTTATTAAATTTCGTATAAAACAGATTTAGAAGAGAAAGATGCATAAGTTTAAAATTTTGTTAACTGCTAAGCATTATTTTTAATAATTATTAATTAATTAATTATTTCTAATAATTTGTAGGGTTTTACTTAATTTAATTCTAAAGTTCTAACGAACTTCCCACGAACACTAACAAATGAATAATCAGTTAAGTGTGTGAACAAAATACGTAAGACTCAAAGAGGGTTTACAACCCTTTATTTTTCAGTATGTTTACAATCAGTTCCTACTTGGAACTTTACGCAAAGCCTCCACTCGGGCTTGAACTTAAAATAATAATAATTTAAACTAAACTAGCTTAACTAAGCTATTTGAAAGGTATAGCCAAAGCTATCAGAAATCTAACTAGTTGGCCCCTAAGTATTAATTAAATGGGCGAAGCCAAGCAAGGGCCAAGGTATGGCCGAGCGAGTAACTTAGAGAGAAATTAGCCAAAGGCAAACGCACGCTAGCCAAGGGCAAACGCTTAAATACTACTGTTTCTCATTTGCATTAACTGCGTTTCGGAATTTACATTCTGGCAGATAATTGTAAGCTGAAATTAGAATAAGCTAGAAAAGATACAAAACTTAAAATAACTGTTAATAAACTTAGGATAAACCTTATAAATTATTAATTATTAATTAACTATTTTTAATTTATTCTCATTTTCACATGTTGAATGCATAAGTTTCCTTTTTACTTTTTCAGTAAAATCTCATTCATTTGCACGAAAATATGAAATATAGAATTAAAATATTACTTTTTCTTCTTCTGCTCACAAATCACTACGCAAAAATTTGTTTACAGTTTTTTCTCTTAGGAAACTTATGTCTGTGGTGTTATTATTACTTAATGCTTTGTAGGTGTTTTAGTTTTTATCATAGTGTTTTGCACTCCAGTGTTTTTAAAGCTGTGAAGTTTATCTCTCGCTTTATTTTTTACCATGGCGCATCATACCACAGCTCATTTTGCTTTTAAAATTATCACAATTTGCCATTAATATTTTTATAAAAACGGAAAGAAATTAGCAAAAATAATTTTCAGTACCCCAAAGTGAAAAAATTACAAAAAATGTTTGATTGATTCCGCAGTTACATAAAAATTATACGTTACTGAGTTTTAAAATTCGAAATTGAAATGTTTTAAATGAGATTTAAAATTGTTGGAACATTTTGATATAAAAAGCCCTGATTATTAAAATATGCATTTCAGAGAGAAAATTCATTAAACAATCTTCATAAATAAGACAGTTAAAGCTTTACTCCTCGGATCCCATTATGTTACAAAGCTGCTTATTTCTGAGTAACAGATTCATAAACTGTGTACTAAACATAGAGTTATAAAAATATAAAAGGATTTCTAATAAATCTAAAGCAAAACTTTCCCTTGCTAAAAAAAATCATATGCTCAATTTTTGACATTTTTTTAATGTAGCTTTACATACGTCGTGGATGTGCAAAATTTCATATCCCAACGGAAAATGATTCAGAACGCAGATTTCAGAGAACTGAAAACATATATTCCCATTGAAACTCTAAATGCCAAACTTACTTTAAGATTTTCTAATATCACCGCTAGAGGGAAAAATACAGGTTTGTGTGTTCACCAAAGCAATCTTATGTGCATTCTGTAGAATAAATATCGGTTAAATTTGAGCTTGAAATGTAATACTAGCTTCACAGTGAAAATAAAATCGTATGTTCTCGAAGAAAAGAAAAAACATGACAGAAAATAGAATCCGAAAATATTCTTTGAAGACAAAACTCGGAATACGTTCTTATTTTGACTGACTGAATATCAGGCTTTTCTTCTGTAAGAAAAAAGAAAAAAATCATATGAATGGAATTTCAATGAGCCCAGTGGCAACGGAATACATTTCTGTAATTCGATTTCGATCGCATAATTCTATTTTAAAAGCACAGAAAAATGTGTTCTTCTATTTAAAAAACCTTCATTTTTCCGCATGATTTCGCGGATGAAAAAATAAAAACTTATCGTCGCTATAGTTTCAATCGTGCAAGAGAAAGTGAATATATTTAACCGTAATTGAACTCAATCGTTATTACATTAACTCGCCGAACTGTGAGAAGAATTTCAGAAAAGGAGTTGTAGTAATTAAAGCTTCAAGATCGAGATATATTTTGCACAATAAATACTTCTCTGAAACCACTGCTTAAAGATTAAAGCTTAAAGATTCAAATTTTCTGAAAGTGAATTAAAGTTTTTGTCATTTCGGAAGAGTCTTTCTAATCATAAAACTTCTATTAGAGGATTATACTGAAAGAAAACTTCAAAGTATTGCTTTGGAAAAATATGCTTAGGAATTGTTCTTCTAAATCTATCTTTCATTGATTGCCAAATGTGCTTGAATTTAGAAATCAAAAGGTCTTATAGAAGTACAATTTCCTTTCCGCTAGTAAGCACACCGAATTGCATAATTCCATGAGATGAAACTGAAATAAATTTACAGAGATCCCTATGTGCTCTCAGGATTATTGTAAATAGACTTATCTTAAAAATAATATTTCTGCCCGCTTTAAGTACAACATAAGTCATAATTCTATTCTAATGGAAATTTCTACTTTTCTTTTCTTTTAGTTTCGTCATCGTCAGAACAGCTGGTTAACCGGGTTAAGTACTCGTAAGTCTGCTGTATCCCGTAGATGGAATAAAAAAACCTTAAGATTAGTATAATGTCGTCCGAGACTTGATTAAGCAAAGTGAGGAATATTAGGACTGTAGCAAGGAAGTAAAGCACATGATGGGGCTTTGCGATTACAGTATTAAAGAATAATTTGGGCATAAAAGTATAATATGGACAGGGTTTGGTTACAAGTGCAGATGTACAGTTGAGTCAGTAGAAATGTACAGTTGCAGATGTACAGTTGAGTCAGTACATTACGTATCAAACAAGAAAAATTACAAGATCATGTTACCAAGAATGTACGGGGTTTTGTTACATGGTTTGGTATATACAACAATTCTGATACAGCTTAAGGTGTTACATGGTACTCTACAGACCATTACAAAACATTAGAGCCTGGCTGGTGGTATTGATGATTATTAAATGTCTTGTCTCTTTGAAATTGTGAGAACGTGGGAAGCACAGTACTTAGTGCAGAATATCGAGCGCCTGTTTTTGTAGATGTTCGCTGTCTATGCATGAGAATCCCCAGATGTTGGCTTTTGCATATGGTACTCTGCGGGGGGTCGACATAGAGAACTCTGCGAAGCTATTGGCTAGGATCTGTACCTAAGCAGTCTCGGCCACGGGGTTATACAAATTACGAGAATAGTGGTTCTGGAGGCCCCGAAAAGTTCATTTATTGGGCGGCCCGTGGGTCTGATATGTCTTAGAGCAGCTGGTTCTTGTAGCCGGGGGCTGACGCCTTGGGTTTGGTGGGTAATGGTTATGGCCTTCTGCGAAGGGCAGCCCAAGCGACTGGTAGGTAGCAAATTGACGGCCAGTGGCGCCCTGGGTTTTAGTTACTCCAGGTGCATTTGCTTCGATCCCTACAAGGTTCTGGGACAGAGATTGAACCCCTGACCCTAGTTCGACGGGGGGGTGAGGAACTTTAGTGTCATTCAGTTGATGGAAAGGGGAATGCCCAATATCTTTTTTTTATCTTTGCATACGGCCTCTGGAAGAAAATGAGCAATTAAATGCATATTGATCGGGGTAGCCAATCTCGCCATGTAGGCAAAAATCAATTTTCATAAAATCAAACCTGTTAGGGTAGCTCATGAAATGTCCATGCCCAGTGAAACATTTTGTGAACTCTGGGATGCTGCTTTTGAGAACTGCACCAGCTTTTGGAAAACATTCGGACACTCTTATGCCTGTTACTTCATTGTTCCAATCTAGTTGCCTTTTATTATAAGAACGTTGACGTTCGGAAGACTTCAGATGAGAATCTGGAAGTTTATAACACCTGTTACTGTTAATTTGGCAACCTGATTAGCTACACCATTGCCAAAAATCACAAAAAGGGTGGATACACATTGCAGCTGTAAGATATTGGGCAACGAGAATAATAGTTCCTGATTATGTCTCAGGAAAGCTCGTACCAGAGACGCTTTACTTTGAAAAAATTGTAGTGTTGGCTGGAGTCACAATTTCCATCACGACTCGAGAAATGACGCCGGATTGTTGTTAGTTTTCTAGTTAGTGTGTGGGGCTAATACTTACTTACTTAGGGTAAATATTTAGTAGCCCCTTCACTTCTACATAACATAACATAATAATTTGAAAAAATATTACTTCCCTTTTCCTTAATAGAACAAAAGATGATGCAATTGCGGTTCGAACTGCGGACTGTGCAATCGTAGTTGCCCTTCGAGCAATATACTTATAGCAGCAGAATTACAAATTTATTCTAAAATCTGTATTTTGTAACATTTATTATCTTATGATTATTAGTTTTATTTAAATGTTTCTATTTATAAGATAAACGTAAATTATTTATATCGTTAATATTTCTTAAAGTTAAGCTGCAGTGGCAACACCTGTCTTTTAGATTTGAGTCTGGCTACAGTAAAATGGCATCTCAGAATTACTTTATTGATGATGTAAGTAAGTTATCCCACGGAGTTTCAAAATGCTGTTACTAGTACGAAAAAGATGATATAAATAATAAACTAATTAATGGAAAAATGTGTTTCTTTTCATTACTAAGAAGCGCAATGCCGTCTGCAACATACTTAGATCCATTTAATAAGAGTATCACTGAAAAACGTGTCTGAAGAAATTCGAGAACACTGCTTTATTTTTTGACTTAGTGCGAATTTTTACTATTTGATAAAACATACTGTTTGGAATGGTTGTTAGTAAATCCATCGCCATATGTTAACGCCATATTCGAGTTCTGGACAAGATGTATCTTTGTAAATGTGTACCGATGGGGGCTCTCAATAAATTTCTGACAGCTGTTGAAATTATTCTAAATTTAAATATATTGTTTCCACATGCTATTTATAATTTTCACAACTATAATAAAGGCTTTTCCTTCTATAATATAAGTGGAAAAGGATGACCTGATTTTATCATTTCTATTCATCATCAAATTAACACCGAAATTTCCATAAATATTTAAATACGTTTGACTGCTTTGCCATATCATTGTGATATTGTGCATTATTTCACTTATTTATAAGGTTTTCAGTTTTCGTTTTGGATCTTCTGAATGTGCTTTTCTGCTTCTTTTTTCTCACCTTCTTTAGTTTCTTTCTTTCCGTCTCTGCTTCTGTATCAGCGTCTTTGTCATTGGGTTTTCTGACTGACTTCCGCTTTTCAACTTTCTTCTATTCTTCGGTGGTCTCCGTGGCTTCTTCGTTTACAGTGGTTTCTTTCGTTTGTCTGTTGAAAATATATTACTGAAGTTTTCTAGCTTATTAATTAGTGCTTAATTCCTCATAAACTCTGAGCTGAGACTCTTCTTTGGGAAAATGCTTCTGTGTTGGCTTTTCTCCTCGATGGCTTCTAATCTAAATGTGTTGGGCATGAGTTTCCTTTTGCACTAATTCCTCGTTGAGAGCATAATTTTCATTTACAGGAGAATCTGCCTCATTCGGGACGTCGTCAGAATTCGCAATCAGGGAATCATTGCCACTTGCTTTGATTGTAGATGAAGTGTCCAGTTTGATCACATCCTGTACTGCAACAGGACTATACTAACTAATATCTAACAAGATCAGTTTCAGGTTTTGGAAGTGAAAAACGAGAATTCACAACTTTTCCGGAGCCATCTTCGGAACCACTTTCATTGCAATGATTACTTTTCTGTTCTTCAGAATTACTCTCAGATTTCTTGTTTTCTGCGATAACTCAAATATTTGATCGAAAAGAAAAACCGTCAATTTCGAATTCATCTTCAAATCTCCCTATAGGTTTGACTTTCCCACTGGCAAATTCCATTAACTGTAGATTTTCCGGCTTAGAGTTCAGGAGAACCTATCTTCTTTATGTATATCTTCTCGAATTAACGTTACTTGACTACCAGTACCTATTAAAGAATTAAGAATTTGCAAATTACCTAAATTAACAGTTTTATGCATTTCTTTCTGACAAGTCTGAGTAATTGGAGTTACAGTTTTGGCAACTTCGATATTTTTAGAAGACGTTTTGGAACAATCCACGGCTTTGTGTCCAAATAAGTTAAAGCACTTAAATCCTTTACTCTTATTGTTACACGAGTTCGATTTACGACCTATACTTCCACAGTTATAACACCTTGGTTCTTTACTTTTACTACGTGTAGCGCGTGCTTTATTTTGTGTGTTAGCACTTGAATAACCCTCATTCTTCGCATCTGGAACGCGAATTTTCTCATATATTTTTAATTTCTCCTTAAATTCAGAAATAGTTTTACGCCCATGAAAAATAATTTTATTGCTATTTGGATCGGCTATTCTATTAATTACGTAATCAGGAATGGATGAATCATCAACAGAACCACGACTGGCTATTTCTCATATTGCAGTTAAATACTCCGAAAGGATTCACCAGGTTTTAAATGTCGTTTTTGTAACAAATTATGAAGTTGTGCACTGTTTGTTTTAGAACAAAATTCAGATAACAGATTTTCTTTTAACTTCTCTCATGACATAATACCTTTCAAAGACGGAATAAATACTTTAGCAGAACTAGTAAGCGATTTTTAGCAAACACAATCTTTTGTAGTTTAGACATCTAAATTACAATTTTTGTAATCAGACAACTTAAATAATTTAAAAGATTCTTCTAGATCGCAAATGAATGATTCAACCGAATATGTATCAGGTACCATCAAATTCTGAAAAAGTTTCTAAAATGTCACTAAAATTTAATAAAATATTGCTAGGTGTCATAATGTTTTGATCTACTAATTTATTTATGGGAGGTGATTCTGACTGAACATAATTAGCATCATCATCCTTATCGGAATTGTGAACACTTTCGTTTTAGGATAACTCATGATCTTTCGGATTTTAAAAGCTTAAAATCACAAAGACTCTTCAATATTTAATCAAAGTTTTTATCAGCATTTGACTCATAGTTAAGATGTAACAAATTACAAAGAGAAATAAATTCATATGCCGTGAAAGTTTGAAATAATTTTTGTTCCGTTTCTTCAACATTGAAACCAGATGGAAAATCAAAAATGTTACGCAATCTATGCGAATCTATATCTTTGCCTTATCACCTAAAGCTCCAAATACAATTTGATGCAAAAGTTTAATAGATTTTGTAGGCCCAGTTCTAAAAGAATTAGAAATTCTAGGATAAGAATTTAAAGTAATCATCTTGAATCACAATACAGTAGAACACCATTCTTAAGGCCCGTCCACACGAGTACGCTTGCAACGTAGTTACCGTTATTTTTTTCACCGGCGTGAAATCGCATAACGCAGAGGACGTAAAACTGAGTTCGCTTATGTTTAGCTTTTTCGCCCGCGACGTGAACGCACAGCCAATAGCTGACTGAGTTCTTATCACGTGCCATAGTCGGAAAAAACTTTTCAATATGGCTTCGGAGCAGCTTTGGTCGGAATCAGATAGCACTAAGTTTTTTTCAAAGAGATTGTAACTGCCCACAGAAATAAAATCATCAGCATTGTTTACAGCATCCTCAATTCTCTCAAACCATATAGATTGGTATAAATTTCAAATTCTCATTAAGGAGGAAAACACTGTATATTTATAAGGCAATCATCCGACCAGTATATGCATATGCTTCAGCTGTACGTAACACCGTAAGGAACAGGAACTTGAATAAATTACATTTTCTATGAAATCAAATTTTCCTTAAAAAATTACAAAACAAACCTTACAAAATCTTTCCTTACAAAATTCTCCTTAATTATTACAAGTGTTCGTTATTTGATGTGTAACAAGAAGCTCTATAAGTATCCCAATATGAAATATACCAAATATTAACTTCAACAATATAACAACTTTTAAGTAAAGCAATTGATTGGGAAAAAGTATTCAATAAAATACAGTTACGAAATTTTCGAGGAGAGTTACAACTTAAGTCATATAGTACACTTTATTGAATATTAATTAAATTATCTTTGCCGTAACTTCTACTTGTTACTTTCTTTTTCACGTAAGCTGACATCACATATAGCTGAGTGATTAGTGCGCTGGACTGCAAAGGGAAAGGTTGCGAGTTTGGGCTTGCTTGTATCAATTATAAACTAAAGCTAGCTTTTCTCATTTTGGAACATGTTTCTTATATTTAATCATGAATATCATTATTTTATCTATTTATTATGATTATTTTCGTTTCTTATTTTATCTATTGTTATTATAGTTTTAAATTTAGTTTAAAAATGATGCCTAATATAAATAGGAAGTATTAATTCATTATGCAATGATATATATGCATCTCTTGTAAAAATTATTTCTTTATTTTTACCTCATTGCATATTTTATTCTCCACATAATTTTGCATAAACTGCTTAAAATTTGAATCTTATTCTATATTCAAAAATAACTAAAAATAAGAAATAATAAAAAGAAAACCAAAAGAAAAAATCTCAAAGCTTTCAGATTTTATATTACTCCCAAACGGACGTCTTTCCCATTTAGAGACAAATACACGTTTTGAGGGCATTTGGGCTAACATCTCATCATGCTTAAATATTTAAAAAGAGCATATCTTTATAATTTTTATTGAAAGAACCTTTTTCTTCTAATTTATTTGTGTAATAATATATGCAGAATAATGGAATTATAGAACGCTTTACTTATTACACAAATTCCCTTACGCGTATTCCCATACCACACATAATCAGGTAAGCCAAGCGAGGGGAGGAAGATTAAAAAATATGA
The DNA here is from genome assembly GCA_000611955.2 of Stegodyphus mimosarum. Classification (NCBI taxonomy): domain Eukaryota; kingdom Metazoa; phylum Arthropoda; class Arachnida; order Araneae; family Eresidae; genus Stegodyphus; species Stegodyphus mimosarum. Next base: position 75,919 of record KK114510.1, on the reverse strand, counting down.
AGCTGATTTTATTATATGATAGGTAGTGTTTCAAGTCATTTAATTCTATTTATATTCTGTATTATAAAGTTTATAAATTTAAACTTTTTACAATTTTATAAATCTTAATTTGCATAAAACTGATGTATGCGTATAATAACTGTTTAATCCGAGTTGTTAAATTGCTTGATAAAAAAAAATCAGTATAAAACGAATCGAGTGTGATATTCTTTTGACCAACACTTTAAACTTGCAGCCTTCTGTGAGTGTTTCTCTTCAATAATTCTATTGGCTAAACGCAGATTTCGCTCGCGTCCTCATTTGAACGACTTTTCGCCGGCGACGTGCGTTTTGCTGTGTCAGTTATGTCTCTAGCGTAGTCGTGTAGACGCACCTTTAGAAGTAACAACATGAAAACAATCGAAGAAAAACTTATTCGTTCTCTCTTGTGAGATTCGTCACAATTCTTCCTACGCTCATCGCGGCCTGAGGCCCAAAATCTGTAGGATCGGTACTTACTGTTTAGGGGTTTGAAATAACTAATCCGATTTATGGAAAACTGAAATATTTAACGGAAACATGAATAGTTGCTACAAACTACAAAGTGATTACTTTCATTGAAGGAAATATATGAGATTATTTTCAGATGAGAAGAAGTAATCGTCTTTTACATTCTAACATTTTTCAATCGCGTCATTATCTTAATGGTGGAATCGTCTGTGTTTTTTCACCGGAAGGAAAAGATTTGTTTTCACAGCTTGGCGAAGCATCCGATTATTATCGAAGATGCCATCCTACAACGGTTTTAGGCTTTTTTTATGTGACAGGCTTTGTGGCTGTATGTTTCACATACAAGTGCTTATTTATTCTAAAGAGCTGTAGATATTTTAATTCCGATTTTTTAATGTTTAAATTTACAAAATACCTCAAATGGAGCACGAAATATGGGCAATAACGTAACTGATGAGCCTTGAAGAGGAAACGTGTCGCCAGTATTGCGATATTTGGTGATTTTGGGATGTATTGAAAAAATGCGTTTTCAAAGGTCTAAGAACGATCTTTTTCCAAAGCTACCGGAAGGTCACCTAACAAATACCGTAAAATATGGCTGCGAAAGTCAGATGGAGTCAGTCGTTAACTAGTTCTTAGCGTTTGAGGTTTAAACAGCATTAGCTAAATTGCATCCTCGAGTTTATTTCTGTGAGTGACATCGAAAGTTTATAACATGCTAGGAAGGCATTTTTATTATCTGTGCTCTCCTTGAATTATTTACAACTGTTAATATTCAAGGTGCACAATAATTTTCAATAAATATTATTCTTCCTTATCATATCAGTGAATATTTAAAGAGACGGCCACGCACCTGTAGTTCCGAACACTATTTATATTTCTTAGAAGATCTGAAGTTCTTGTACACTGTTTCTTATTGCCAGTAATAGAGATGACAGGATAAACATTATGCAAACAGAACAAAAGTCTGTGAACATACAATGTAAAAAGTTAATATTTTATCATGTAGCCTTTAGCACTCCAATATATCTCCACCTCAGAGGCTCCTCGATGCGCCAGGCACCTTCCGATGTGGGTCCTGTACATTTCTTCGATTAAGCCGCAAATTCGGCAGTTTAGTCTGGTAAAAGTATCAACACGACAGAGATGGCTCGCCAAGCAGCCGTGAACAGTTTCAAGTCTAAAACTGGCCACAGCTTTATCCCATGATTTTTCTGGTAATTTCCTTTCCATGATTTCCCTCCAGCTCTTGGTAGAGGCCCGAGTCATAAGTTCATTTCTCCATTTTTGTTTAAAAAAAATTACGAATATGAAGTTTTACAGAATGCTAAGAAAAATTTGTAGATATCTTTTGAACAATTACTGTAACTTTTTTGCGCATTTGTCAGATTGATTGCTACCATAAAGGCAACAATGACCGGGATATTTACTGTAGTACAATCTCTTTCTTCGTAGTCTCAGTTTCTCCAAAAGAGTTTGACATTTAAGGATTTCCTTAGAGGCTGAACAGGCCCCTGATTCCAATAGTCTGTAGTACCGCCCGAGAGTGTAGTAAATAGCATGATCCAATCGTCTGTAGTACCACTTTGTCATAGCTGAAATTTGGGGCATCAATCTAGCTTAAGCCCCGTTCGCAAGAGCAGATTCGACCGGTAGCGAAAACGGTTCTTCCAACGTCTCCCATTCATACGGCGAATAAGAATTAACTGCCTCTCGGAATTGGAGGAAGAATTTGGAAGAATACTCCAACTTTTCAGGAGCAGGGCAAATGGGGAGATTTTTCATGCTGCACTGCGCGATTGCGCAATTCATTTAATTTTAGTAAACAACATCGCTAAAGTGCAACTGACTGCTCGGTGGACTGTCAGCGAAACAGTCGCGTTGATAGAAATCTGGGGATGCGAGAGCATTTTAAAAAATTAGATGGAGCGTACAAAATAAAGAAATTTATAAACAAGTACAGACAAGATTATCTGATGCTGGGTTTTCCAGAAATACCGTTAAAATTAAAATTGAGATGCTCAGACGCGCATATCGGGTTCAACATGACAACGGGAGTCGGTACCTTCCGAATGATCTTTATATTAAGAACTTTCATCTAATTTTTATAACTATCATTAAAATATTAAATTTTGTTAGAAAAAAATTATTTTAAGCTAAAAAACATTTTTGCTATTTTTTTAATTTTAATTTAAAAATAAAACAACAATTAAAATTTCTTTCTTATACTACAGTTTTCTATGTTTCCGCCAATTTTTTTTTGCATTTATTAAAGTGTTCCTAATAACTTTAAAGATCGATTTTGCAATTTAATTTCTGAGAAGAAAATATGAATACATCTTTATGTAAAAACTTCGAAACAAATATAATCTCAATCACAATTTCACTTCAAATAATCTTTCTTTTCAATATTTTGCAAACCCATCCTTGTTTCTGAAAAGTACATGATTTTAAATAAGCAGTAAAAATATTAAATAATATAGTACATGTCTGCGTAAGTTTTATGACTTTAAGCAAAAGGATTTATCGAAAAATTGCAAACTGAGAAAACGCAGTTTAAAGAAAGTGGACTATGTAAATAGTCATTAAAACATTTCAAATTTCTTAAAAACTTTATTACAGAATTTCAATATATATATATA